>SNQJ01S0235607.1:10221-24104 GCA_010110895.2 Picea sitchensis
TTCTGACAATGCTCGGCCTTGAGGGAATTTTTCTTGTAAGGTTGCAGTCGAAGAAACACTTGATCCCCTTTTGAAAATTGACATTTAGAGCGACCTTGATCTGGTTGTTGATTCATGCAATTATGTGCCATGATCAAATTGTCTTTGAGGGTACAAAGAATAGCCTCTTGATATGTAGGTGTTTGGTCCACCGCCTAGACCTTCGAGGCACCAGGTAAGTATGAGAGAACTGAAGGTGAATTATGTCCATATATTGCTTCAAAAGGAGTCATGCGTGTAGCTGTATGGTATGAAGTGGTATACCACCATTCATCTAGGGGTAACCATTGAGGCCACTGATTTTTTTTTTCTGAGGCAAAACACCTCAAATATGTTTCCAAACACTTGTTGACAAATTTTGTTTGACCATCAGTATGGCGATGATAAGTTGTACTGAGATGCAATTGGATGCCTTGTAGCTTGAATAGTTCTTGCCAAAAATTGCTAGTGAAAGTGGGGTCGTGATCAGAAACAATAGAGTGTGGCATGCCATGAAGCTTGAAGACCTGATCCATGAAAATTTGAGCCACCATGGATGTTGTAAATGGGTGTTGAAGAGCAAAGAAATGAGCATACTTGGAAAGGCAATCAACAACCACCATGATGACTGATTTATTTCTCGATTTGGGTAAGCCGATAATAAAATCCATAGAGATATCCTTCCAAATCGAAGGTGGAATCAAAAGCAGTTGTAGTGTGCCTGAAGATTTGACTATTTCTCCCTTGTTGCGTTGACTCACATCACATTCAGCTAAAAAATTATGAATGTCTCGTTTCATACCATCCCAGAGAAAAGAATGGTTGACCCTGTCATAGGTTTTGGTGAACCCGGAGTGCCTCACTGTGGGTGTAGCATGAAGCTCAGAAAGTACCATGGATTTAAGCTTTGATTTTTTACTTAAATAAAAACGGCTTTTGTATCAAATCTCATCATGGAGCCAAGAGTACCCTAGGGAAGCTGGAGCATTGGACTGAAATTGTTGGAATAGGCATGAACTTTTGGGATCTTGTAGCCATTCTTGGCAAGCGGCTTGCAGCAAATATGGTACAATGAAGGAAAGAGAAAAAATGGATCCTTCATCTTCATATTTTTGGGAAAGTGCATCCGCCACCACATTGTCTTTTCCTTTCTTGTAAATGATCTCATAATCATATCCAAAGAGCTTGGTCACCCATTTTTGTTTCTCGAGGGAGGAAATGCATTGTTCCAGAACATACTTGAGGCTTTGATGGTCTGTCTTAATTTGGAAACATTTCCCCAATAAATAAGGGTTCCACAAATCAATGGCATGCAGAATAGCCGACATTTTCTTTTCATAGATTGATTTGCCCAGATTTCTTTCAGATAGTTTCTTTTTGGTAAAGGCCAAAGGTCAACCCTCTTGCATAAGGAAAACACCAATTCCTTTCCCCGAGGCATCACATTCCAACACAAAGGTCTTTGTAAAATATGGAAGGGCGAGGACTGGAGTGGTGCACATGGCCATCTTCAATGTTTGAAAATCTTGAGAAGCGGTTGGAGTCCAAGTGAAAGAGTTATTTTTTAAGAGAGTAGTGAGAGGTGCTGCAATGTTTCCATAATTCTTGACAAACTTATGATAATACCCTGTTAAGCCTAGAAATCCACACAATATTTTGAGAGTCTTTGGGTGAGGCCATTATTGCATAGCTTCAATCTTTTTAGGGTCCACCCTGATGCCATCCTTTCCAACTAGATGACCCAATTATTCTACTTCTGAGGCACCAAAATCACATTTAGACTGTTTCAGGAAAAGTTGGTGTTGAGAGAGTAGATGGAGAACTCGATCCACATGAGCAAGATGGTATGTCCAGGTTTTTCTATAGATGAGGATATCATCAAAGCAAATTAAGACAAAATGACGGAGAAAAGGACGGAAGACATGATTCATGAAGCTTTGAAAGGTGGAGGGGCAATTACACAAGCCAAAGGGCATGACCAAAAACTCATAGTGTCCCTCGTGAGTTCTAAAGGCAATCTTGGGAATGTCTTCCTCCTTCATACGTATCTGGTGGTAGCCCGAACGAAGATCAATTTTAATAAAGAATTGAGTGCCACTCAATTCATCCAGGAGGTCATCAATGAAAGGAATGGGAAATTTTTCCTGAATGGTAAGTTTGTTGAGGGCACGAAAGTCAGGACACATTCGCCAAGAACCTTATTTCTTCAGGACCATGACCACAAGAGAAGAGTAGGGGCTCGTACTATGGTAGATAATGCATGCATTAAGGAGTTCCTAGACCATTTTCTCAATTTCATTTTTTTGGGAAAAGGGGTGACGATATGGATGGATATTGGGAGGAAGGCTTCTGGGTACAAGGGGAATGGAATGATCGTGAACACCACTAGAAGGAGGTAGTCCTTGGGGAGTGTAAAAGATCACTTAATGTTTAGAAAGGATGGCTTGGAGGTCTTGTGGCATTGAGGGTGTCTTTGTTGCTTTTATGGCATGGAGTTGGGAAATAACACCAGAATGACCTTTTTTTAGCATATTTTCCATGCGATGGGAACTAATGATCTCAGGTGAATCGGATGTGATGCCTTGGAATTTATATTGGTGACCCTCTTGGTTGAATTGCATGGTTAATTCCTTAAAATCCATGAGAATGGGACACAAAGTCCTTAGCTAGTCTACACAAAACACAATATCACAACCGCCCATGTCGATAGCAAACATATGAGATCTCAGGTGGTAGTCACTAATTTGGAGATGCACATTTTCACAACGCCCTCCACATTTCATGGAACCACCATTGGCAATCATGATTTGAAAATTATTGACGACATGGATGTAGTAATGAGTTTCTTGGGCAATGCGACGATGAATAAAATTATGGGTGTTGCCACTATCAACCAGAATGATGACCTTCCGATGCTTGATGTACCCAATTAGCTTGAGGGTTTGGGGAGCGGAGAAGCCAGTGAGAGAATTGAGGGAAATGACCGGTTCTACTTTGGGAGGGTCCGAGGGAGGGTTTATGTCAGTGGTTTCAGGTGACTCAAACATAAAGGGAGTTTCAACATCTTCTTCTGAAATATCCTCAGAGATGGCCATAAAAAGATTTTGTTCCTTACACTTGTGGCTCGGGAAATATTTGTCATCCCAATTATAACAAAGGCCTTTGATTTGGTGTTCATCCATTTCAGCCTTGGTTAATTTTTGGATCTTTAGTGGAGCAGAGGGAGTAGTGGGATTTACTGGTTTAGGGTGAGGGATAAAGGAGGGTTTTTGGTTTTGAGAAGATACAACCTGTTGTGCTTCTTTAGATTTTTTAGTAGTCTCCTCCCAAATCTAAGGTCAAGCCATGAGGACATGGGCCATAATTTCCTCCCTTGAGGCCCTTGATAAAACACTCTCAAAAAAGGCATCAAACATGCCCTCTATCCAAAAAGCCACGAGGCGCTCAAGGGCATCTATAAAGTCTTCCACTTTTCCTAATTGTTTCAAATTTTTCAAATGACCCAAATGGTTGGTGTCGATGTCGAATTTCATAAAACTCTACCACAAAGTGTGTCCAAACAATATAACCTTGGCCGAGATTTTTTTCTCCATTTCCCAGCGTTCTTGAATCTAGACTAGAGAACTACTGCCGAAGTTGGCTTAGAAGTCATATGTAATGTCATATAGATATAAATAATGTTACATTTGGGTTACACAACCAGTGAAGTCTGAGCCATAAAATTTGGTCACATACACCCATGGAAGGTGCTAGGTGCGTTGAAAGTGATGATTTCACGAAAAGATATGGAATAGAGGAATGGTCACCTTCAATGTGTGGAGGTGAGGAAGAGGAAAGGATATCTTTAAAGACTCTTATCACAGTTTAGATGCGAGTGCCAAAAGATAGATTCAAAGATGGTGGTGAGGTCTTGTTTGGTTCTCGTGAGGAATGTATGGTTGTATTGATGGGTAGCAACATTGGCACTGAGTTGTTTACTTCTTGTTGGGTCTCGATGAAACAAGATTGCAAGGTGTTGAAGCAAGCTTCCAAGTCTTGGCTATGGTTATGGTCCATGAGGATGGGGGAAATGAAAGGGGGTGGTGGGGTCAAATTTTTTTCGAAAATGATATGGATGAATGTGATAAAGGGAAAGATGAAGATCAATGGAATAGGTCTCAAATAATGGTGATTTTTTTGTTTTTTACACCTCTGAAATTATACTTTGATGCAGAAAAGTACCTAGAGGAAATTCCCAAATTCTTAACCAAAGAAATGTGTATTTACTTGAAACCCGAACACATTTGTCGTGAGTAGTTGCTTATGCGTTTTAATTTGTTTATGTTTGTCCCCAGGGTTAGGTATTCAAGGGTTCTATAGACAAAGGGTTTCCACATTATACAACTCTAGATATACTTGTGAGGTCCAACAGTGTTACTCAGCCCAATATCTCAGGGGCACTAACTAAGGAGGACATGGTACCCTTAGCCATACACTGCAGAGATACCGGGTACTGAGTATATTTTTGAGTGTTGTTCTTGGTGACACAATAGAAGTCTGGCGGCCAATCAGTTTATCTAAAAATGGCTTCAGGAAATTTGGTCAGTATACAGGTGTTGTCACGATGTGCTACCACTCGAGAAGGGGTACTTAGCGAGGGTTTACAAGGGTGGTCAACAGATGAGATCTTAAGAACCACTTGTATTTCTGGCGTGTATGAATCCATCAACCAAGGGTTTATGCATGCTTCTTGAAAAATCTCACATTGGCTTAAAGGCATTCAGTACATATCTGCCACAGAAAAATTTAACCCACTTTATGCCAAGGAAAGTGCTATGATACCACTTGTAATACTAGATACAAAAGTATCTTGAGCATAAATAAAATGTATAATGGCAAAATAAACAATACTTCGAACAATCACCACAATGCTTGAAATGATATAAGAATAACAATAGAAATATACTTTCATCTTTGAAAGCAATGTTCAGGGCCTCTTTGAGGGGCAACCTCAGGTTGAGAAGATCTCTATTACAATAATATCTAAGCTAGGGGTTTCATGCCTTGACTCCTTGTTATACTAAATATGTCTATCCAAAGAAGCATCTAGAGAAGATCCTTCACAGAAGCCGAAGCTTCTAATAGGTCTTCTTACATCCATATATTCTATTTTATTGAAAGGCCTTATTAATATTGACCTTTATTACATGCGAATATATTATTCTATGTGAGTTAGGACCCTAACATGTGGCCTCCACCTTCCCCAAAGTGAAGAAGAGGAAGAATCCATCAACAAGGCTCAACGGTATGTACTCATCTATGAATATTCAGGATACTTATACACAGTACTACGTGCCTTTGAGACCGTTACCATTTGAATTGAGAGAAAAACACAGGATGTCTCACTCGTGAAGGATGGATTGAGTGGTACCTAGCACCAATCCATACATCCAACCACCTGTTATAGTACCCAATCCATCGATGTATGGAGTTATATTACCCTCCCCTTATTAGCGGTCCTTACCATGTTGTCCTCCCTCACCCATGGAGTGGACCCGTGTCGACACCGATGCACCCGTCGTTCCAGCCAAGTTTAGGTAGCCCCTCTACCTCGACTTATAACATGCACAGGCACTAGTGAAGGTGCTACGCCTTCCTATGCACCCTCTGGATCATTGCCTAAAATAATCTATATTTTCCATTTCCTAGTCCTTCACATCTAATTTCTCCTCCACAAGGTTAACCACATTGGGGTTAACGTTTTTTAGCCCTCTCCCATTCAACAATTTCAAAATTTTTGAACAACTTCATCTGGGAAAATCATCCCATCGGTCAGATAATTCAAAAGAAAGGAAAATCCTAAACAATAATAACTTCCTAGGACTAAGGAAATAACCTAACAAAACCAACCACCTTTAGGGAAACCCGAACGGGTTACCCGGAGACCCCAAGGGGCAATACAAACAAACACCAAGGGATGAACAACAGTAACAGCCTCAGGACATATTTCCCTTGTGATATTTGCGGTGGGCATGGTCATTATACTCACCATTACCCCCAAATTGTTGACTTCAAGCAGATGAAATATTCCATGGCGTGCAATGTCCTCTAAACACACAGCCTCAATGACCCCACAATAGTATATTAAACAACCACCCCCGGCTATGTTCCAAAACACTATTCCACACCAAGGTGTAATGAATACCCAACAATAGAGATGCATCTTACCCATGGGACAGTATCAAAACCTTGGGAATCCAGCGGATCACAATATCCTTCTCCATGAGGAATAAATTCTTCTACAAATGCACGGTCGTCAATACAATGCACCTCTGAATCCACTCCCACCACTTCAAAAGAATTTCTAGCTACATTCGGACAACCCTTGATGATTCCACACCCCAATATTGAACCCCCCATTCATATTCCTCATCCATTATAATGAAATGTCAACAACCCTCGAGCTAAAGTGGCACACAATTATAGTCCGGTCGATGACTTATTACGTCTCCTGTAGCCATGTCGATGTGGAGGTCCTCAAACTTTGTCCAACTCAAGTAAATCCTTGCTTGGGAAGTCAACCCGGTGATACCGAGACTCATCACATTTGATCTGCCGTTGTAGGAGCCTCTCTCCAACTTTGGTAACTCGGATACGGTCAAATATGTAATATCATGGTTCATCGATGTATCATTAATGAAGGTTCATCCACATACATCATGTCAAACTTGTATGGTAGAAAATTGGCTCCCCTGAGATAATACCATATGACATCACGTTAAGAGCCTATGATGGACAACCATCCTCTCTAAAGGGCTCTTTCAAAATTTCCATGTTGAACTGAGGGCAAAACCATCCTTATCAACATTGAGGTTATCGATTCCACACTCGATTACCAATATCTTGTTTGGTGATAGCTACATGTACACTATTGGGTTGTTGGATCTTCGTGTTCGAATGATGATGTTCCTGATAGGAAGATCCATCACCATCGACAAATTTTCACATTCTGAGCCTAACCACTCCTCCAACATCAATAACATCTTACCTCTTGTGCGCACTAGGTTCAATGCATATCCACTCATGGATATAGATTTGTAATTTTCAATGAACCATCTTTGTTGGGGGCCTACCATGGATAATCGTTGCTCATGCACCCTCAACACAAGTGTGTCATATCTTCCAATGGGACCGAAAATGGAGATACCATTTGTCCCATAGAGGCTTTTGCACTCCCTGACATCCCAATAGTGGAAGAAACCTTATCTCATGAATCCATTGAGAACCCTACAACACAAATTATCCCTGATTTCACCCTCCCTCAGGTTCAAATATTGGTTTGGGAGACATTTCCCCAATCCATTACTCAAATTCCCTTCTTCTACCCCCACTTAGAGTCCAAGGTTTCGGTAGCCAGCTTACCCTTCCCAACATGGTGCTCACCATTATGGTATGGTATCTACACCCACGTGATGGTCCTCAACCATCCCTCCCTCCCCAAACAAAGGAATCTAATGTAGATTCCAATCCTAACTCCAACCACACCACCATCACCCCCGCACTAGCACGGTGCTGTAATACAGGGAAGACGAAATAAGAAAGAGCCCATCACTCCACTTCCTGTGAATTCAACCTCCTTGCGCCTTGTCGAGAGGGACACCCACAAATAGTCCCCTCTCTCACGAGGTTGTATGAATTTGATCCAGCTTCCTCGAGAAACCACATCGCTCATTGCTTCACCAAGCACACCTAGTACTACCATTGCATCCCCTAATACAAGTAGTAAAGGGCTACGAACTAGATTCACATTTGCCATCTATTCAAACTATGGCCACTACACTCATCACATTGCCCTTCTAACCGGTTTCAATGTCCTTCGCGGCAATGCTTGAACTTTAGGTCAAACCCCTCTCTACTCCGCGTCATCAAGTACCCTGTCACTGAATCCATTATTTCATGACTTCAGTCAACAAATGGGTGAGGTGTCCTTGCTCTCTTTGTGGCTCACTTCATCATTTCACATACCGGTTCAACTTGATCATTGAATATAGGTGTCATCAAATGGCCCTTATTCGAAAACCTCCAACCACCCCACTTCCTGTGATGCAATTGATTCCCCCTATTCCTTCTCCAAATATTGTTCCCATCATATCCCCTGGACCTAAGTCACTTCACCCCCCTCCATGGTTCATGGATACACCATATGAGGACTTTCCCCCAAATCCCCCCAAATATCTGGTTCATTTCCTTAAATCCTGCAAACCATAGTTTATAACCTGCAGTGTTTAGACATTTGGTTTATATCAAGCACACCATCGCATCACAATTGAAACACCCCCTCTACATCTTCACCGCTTGGAAGAAAATCACCGCGATAAGGATCACCAATGTTACTTCTCCCGAATCCTATGTTCTCACATTTTAAAATTAGGCGAAGATATCCTAGAGAAACTAACTACCCCCGATTTCCCATATCATAGAGCACTCTTTCTCTCATAGGAAGCATAGACCCTCCTCACCAAACCTCCATATATGAAATCGAAACCAAGGAATTTATTATGTCAGGGCATATAGGCGGTTCCATGACCTTATCTATGCCCCGTGCTTTGAAGAAGCAGCTATGGCCAACATTTCCCCAACTGTCAAAATTGACATTTCCATCAAACTTAGGTCATGGAAGAAATCACCATTGGTGTCGCATGCTCCCTTTAGGAACTCACCGCTTACCAGCACTCTTTCCAAGAATAATGGGATGTGTTTCCTATTAATATATAGAGATGTCCAACCTCGATCCTTCTATTGGTGAACATTGCATCCACAACACTTGGCCCTAATGTCGCCCGGTACATCCAAAAGAAATGATCACTACACCCATCCAAAGTCACGGCTATCAAAGCCTAAATTTACAAAATACACACTGTAGGGTTCATATAACCCATCACATACACATCACGGGTATCCAACCTCCCGGATTAAAAAAAACCACGGGGCACTATTCGCATCTGCACTGATTTTCACAATCTCAACCATGCTTTTTCCAAATACGCTTCCCACACCTTTCATCGACCAATATATTGATGGTACAATGGGAATACCCGCGAGGCTATGTCAGCTTCATGGATGGTTTCTATGGCTACAATCAAATCCAAATCCATCTAGTATATCGGTATAAAACCACATTTACCACCCTATGGGGTACTTTTTTTTATTATGTTATGCCTTTTGGACTCAGAGCGGGTGCTACATTTCAATAGGCCATGACTTATGTTTTCCAAGATCTCACTCGCATCATCCTCACTTACTTGGACGATGACCTCACCTCTCGATCCAAGAAATGAACTCGACATCTAGATGACTTCACGAGTTGTCTTTCAAAGGTGTCGTCATTACAATATCCACTTGAATCCCCTCAAGTGTGTATTTTGTGTCACTGTTGGTCGCCTCCTTGGGTTCATCGTTTCCCAACCTGACATCATTGTGGACCCCCTTAAGGTCCAATATATCACAAAAAATTCCACCACCTATGAATTTACACCAACTGCAAATCCTATAAGGAAAAGGCAACTTGTTACGACACTTTGTCCCATATTATGCTACCCACGCACATGGATTCCTTCACTTACTGGCGTCGTGATATCCCATTTTGATGGGATGAACATTACCAAAATGATTTTTATGATTTAAAAGCGGTGCTCTCCAATAACCCTTTTATTATTCCTCTCAACTATGATCATGATTACATCCTCTACTTATCGACCTCGGTTGTCTCGATGTGAGTTCTCGTTCAATGGGGATGATGTTCATGAACATATTGTTACTACATCACTTTATTTGCTTCTTCAAATGAGGCATAGATTTCATGACTTGCAACCCTCCAATTGATGATCCTTCTCTCGTGCATTTATCAGTAACAAGATGCAATATGATGATCCCAAAACATTGGAGGAGAACATAAGATGAGGCCAAATTCCATTATGATCAACATAAAGGAAAGCCAACTTCCAAAAATCTTGGAAGACAAGAAGAAAAACAATATGGAACAGAGGAATAATGGGACTAAGCCACCATTCTTTAAAAAATAATCCTCAAGGAAAACCAAATTCTATAGATCCCAGAGAAATTGAGACAGGTGGGAAAAGGCCAAAGTAACCACCTATTCAATGTTTGGGTTGTGGGGGAGATCATATGTCTAGAAATTTCTCTGAGAGGTGAAAAGTAAGGATTGTTCCTGATATGCAGCAGATGACAGTGGAGGACATGGAAGAAATATTGCCTAGGATCTATGTGACCATGGACAACAAGCAAGGCTGAGGTTCGGTCTATATGATTGAAGTGGAAGGTAAGATAAATAACTAAACCATTCTATTTTAATTGATTAGGATCTAGTCATAGTTATATAAACCCCAAGATGGTGGAAAGTTTTCAATTACCAAGAGGAAGCATGGAAAATCTTGATTTGGTCAATATTTCTGAGGAGCCAAAAAAAGAAAAATTAATGAGATAGTTTAGGAATGTCCAATGAATATGAATGGGTGAGCACCAGAGAAAATTTGAACATCATACCTTTAGGTTCCTATGAATGTCTAATTGCTATGGATTGGTTGGATAAGCATGCTATCTAGACTATTTTAATAAGAATTTTCTTGCTCTAATGAGAAGGCAACCTAAGGGCGATGAGGTCCCAGTATTTGTCGAGATAAATTCAATAAATCTCTTGAATAAAAGTTTCAGGAAAGGGTGTCATATACATATGGAAGAGACACCTAAAGATAGGTGTCAAATATTGAAGATTATCTAGTCCTAAAAGAAGAGTTTGAGGATTTATTTAAAGAAATACCTGGATTACCCCTAAAAGAGATATTAGTTCTCCATCAATCTAATGCATGGAGTAGCCAGTATCTAAGACCCTTACATGATGAGTACACTAGAAGTGAAGGAATTGCAAATGCAGCAGATAACTTCGAAGAAGGGTGGAAATATGCCAAAGTGTATCACCTTAGGGTGCCCCAATATAATTTGTGAAGAAAATGGATGGAACATTGAGACTATGCACTGACTTTAGGCAGTTGAAAAAGGCAACTGTGAAGAATAAGTATCCTTTCGAGATCAATGACCATTTTGATTAGCTGAAAGATGCTAAAGTATTATCCAATATTGATCTTAGGTTAGTTTATCATTAGGTAATAATTAAATAAGAATACATTATGAGACTTCTTTCAAACAAGGTATGGGAATTATGGAGTTCACAATGGTGCCATTTTGGATTATCAAATGTGTTGGATTAACGAGAGGGGGTGAACCCGATAATAACATATTATAATATTTTTTCTCCAAATAATCCAAGTGTTATCAATGTAGGAATTATTATCAATAATGAGCAATCACACATACATAGTACACAAGTGTTTCCGTGGAAACCGTCGGGAAAACCACATAATGCTTTATCTTATATGTCTTGAAGAATTACATTCATTGGAAGCACCAACTTCCTTTTTTCCGGCAAAGCTGGAAGGAGGCTCCAACAACCTAGTTTCTCGGGCTACAACACGAAGATCAACTCCCCAATTCTCTGCTTCTACAACCGGAAGGAGGCTACAACCCTGTTCTCGGCTACAATAGAAGGTAATGCAACCATATCCTTGCCCTCAGATCAGCCTAGAAGTAGAGATAGTGGAACCACTATCACACTATCAGCACACAGAGATATAGCACTATAAACATGTACCAATAAACTGAACCAACACATACCATGCATCAACATGTACCAAAAAAAGTCGTCAACCATGCCAAGCATGCTTGCCAAACAATGCGTAATCAACTGTACCATAAACAAGTGGAAACCAACCATTTACCAAGCATGTACCAATCGTATGTGTCAAGTACTCATCCAATATGACTCATCAATATGTGCCAAATTAATCAAATATACACCTCATACTTGTAATTGTCCAACTCATCCAATTACTTGTCTCAACCATGTACCCAAATTGTACCTCAACCAAAATCCCTCATCGAGAATTTCATCATCCAAAACATGATTTGTAAATATGTAATAAACATGGTCTATATGATAACATACCTACAAACTATCCTTAACTTTAAAAACAAGACTAGCATTTGATCAAGCGTTTCTTTAGTCTCACAAGACTAGTTTTGGATTAGTCAACAACCTAACTTGAAATAATCATAACTTTGTACTGTAATGAATAAATATTTGAAACTTATAAAAATGTTCTTGATTGTGTTTTATGCAATTCCTCCAGTTTCACTACTTGGAACCTCTCTCAAAAGGAGTTATGGAAAAAAATGGCACATCTAGATGAATTCTGGATTATTAAAGGCGACCTTGTAGAGCGTGTCCCAAATGGAATGTTTTTTGAATTGATATTAAAATGTTACCCAACATACTAAATAATGTGGCTATAACCAACACATTGGTATTAATTAATTTGTATATGTTATGAATAAGTTATGGTTTAGAACACCTTGTTTTGACTAGTTTCAAGACCAGCCACAAACCCTATTTTCCGCAGTGTAACTCCAAACATACAACAACTACAAGATGATTTTTTTACCATAGATACTTGGATATGTTTCTCAATGGAATATCAATTCCACTTTATGAATCATTCTATAAAATAGTTATTGCAAAAATGGAGAGATTGTTGAAACAAACATACCTTGAAAGCATCATCAAGAAATTTATCCTTCCTTGAATTCGGTAGCAGTACTGTTCACTTTTCTCGAAATTCAGATTAGATATCCTTTGGTTACCTCGGACACCTATAGGTATTCAATAATTTCAGGAGGTGTGTCTTAAAATTAGAGAGCCTTGCCTCTTATTTATACTCTCCAAGTAGCTGTAAAAACATCTTCTAGGTCACTTGCCCACTTTCCTTATTTTAGAGGTTAACCACTTCTAATTTCTCAGATTAAATTTATTATTGAATTAATTTATTTTTGTATTCACTTTAGTTATAGTACATCATCACTTCAATTTATTACCTTAAAATCTCTTTGACTACTTTGACCTTTTGGACCTTCTAGATGACATATGAAGGTCCTCCAACCCGTGGAAGCCATAACTCTCTAGTAGTGAGGATTTATGTGAGCGTTCCACATACCACCCGAAATGGAATGAAAAGAACTATCCATATAGGATGTTTTCAGCGAAACAAATTCATGGCATTCATCTCATTACATCTTCTAGGTCACTTTGCCCACTTTCCTTATTTTAGGGTTAACCCACTTCTAATTTCTCCGTTAAATTTATTATTGAATTAATTTATTTTGTATTCACTTTGAATTATAGTACACTCATCACTTCAATTTATTATTTACCTTTTAAAATCTCTTTGACTACTTTGACCTTTTGGGCCTTCTAGATGACATATGAGGGTCCTCCAACTTCGTAAGGCCATAACTCTCTAACCGTGAGGATTTATGTGACGTTCCACATACCACCAGAAATGGAATGAAAAGAACTATCCATATAGGATAGTTTCACTGAAAAATTCACTGGCATTCATCTCATTATTCCACAAATAAGCATGGGTTCTCAAACCATACTTCTAGGATAACTCAATCCGCAAAGCGTCTTCCCGTGAGGGATTTCACCATAAGGGGACCACTTTGGAGTTCATCCATTTCTACATATTATCAACCATGACAAGAAAATAATGATTCATCTTTACATCAAACAATATTGGGTCCATTACCCAACCTTTGTGCTACGGGGCTTTATTCAAGGGTTGACATCAATGACAACCAACCTTAATCAACAATATCCCCCTTTGTCATTGATGGAAACACTCTGATGCAATACTGAAATCATATCACTCATGATGCCCCTGGAACCATGCCTCTGTCCTCTGCCTCTGTCCTCT
>SNQJ01S0235609.1:0-13883 GCA_010110895.2 Picea sitchensis
CAATATGCACAATTTCATCAAGATGTGAATCAACCAAGCATAACACAACAACTCATAATCATCACCAAGATAAATATGTGCTTCTAATAATATTCCAAGACAGGTATGCTACATCATCCATAAACCATGTGTCAACAATACTACTAACAAGTGCCTCCAACCATGTACCAAGTATGTACCAATCATGCATCAACTACTCATCAACTATGACTCATCAAGATGTACCAACATCATCAACTATACATCTCATGTATGTGCCAACTTATCAACTACTTGTCTCAACCATGTACCCAACATGTACCTCAACCATATACCAATATAACCATGAAAAGTTCTCTAGCAATACATCACACTATCCATAACCAAATACCATAAACCATTGCATCAAACCATGTGCCACAACCTCGCTGTTATACAACCTTTATCTGTAACATACCTCAACCAAAATCCCTCATCAATTTCATCATCCAAATATCATTTTTAAATTTGTAACATACATGGTATATATGATCACATACCTGCAAACCTTCCTTAACTTTAACAACAAGAGACTAGCATTTTCATCAAACTTTACTTTGGTCTCACATGACTAATTTGGATTAGTCAACAACCCTAACTTGCAATAATAATAACTATGTACCTATAATGAATAAATATCTGAATATAGTACACAATTTTCTTTAGTGTATTGTCTTCAATTCCTCTAGGTTTCACTGCTTGGAACTTCCGAGAAAAGGAGTTATAGAAAAAATGGCATACCTTGTTGAATTCTGGGTTGTTCTAGAGATCGAACTTGTAGAGAATACCCCACACAGAATATTTTTTGTATAGATCTGAACATGGTACACAACATACTAAAGAAAATACTCTAACCAATACATTTTGTCTTACTTAATTTGGATATGTTATGAAAAAGTTATGACGTTTTTACCAGAAACACCTGTTTTAGACTAGTTTCAGGACTAGACACAAACCCTATTTTCCACGGAGTGTAACTCCCAAAATACAATGACCCAAAAGATGAAATTTTTATCACAATTACTTGGATATGTTTTCTCAATGACCTCCATATTTCGTTGTTTGAATCATAGTATAAAAAACGTTATTCTGAAAATGGTGAGATGACCTGTAAATAACATACCTTAGAAAGCATCATCAAAAGACTTTATCCTCCCTTGAATTTTGGCATTGTTTACCTCACCCCCCCTCTAAAATTCTTCTTATATATCCTTTTCTTACCTCAGTCACTTGTATATATTCAATATACTCAATGGATACTAATGGGAGACCCTTGCTCTCTTATTTATACTCTCCAAGTAGCTTCCTCTAGAAGTATCCACTTAACCACTTTGTCCACTTAGCTACCTTATCCACTTAACCAACTTTGTTCACTTAGCCACTTTGTCCACTTAACCAACTTTGTCCACTTAGCCACTTTGTCCACTTAACCATTTTCTCCACTTATCCACTTTTTCCACTTAACCAACTTTGTCCACTTAGCCACTTTGTCTACTTAACCACTTTGACTACTTTATTATTTAAATAATTTCTCTTTACACAAAACTTCTTGTTGCAAATAACTTTTATATAATTATTCAATTCATAGCTTCTTTTCCCTTAACTAAATTCTTGTTGCAATCACTTTATTATTTAATATATTTCTTGGTCAACCACTTTGACTATTCAATCTTCTCATCACAACTACTTTACCATAATTACCAAACTCACAAATTCTTGTTGCAACTAATTTATTTTTAATTATTTTCTTAATGCAACAACTATGCCCATGATTAAATCCTAGTTTCACCCACTTTGACTAGTCGAATTCTTCTAGGCGTTTCTAGAGTAATTTGACTTCTTTGACCTTCTAGGGGATTCTAGATAACTCATGAGGGTTCTCGAACTTCACAAGGCCATAACTCTCTAACTGTGAGGAGTTATGTGATGTTCCACATATCACCAGAAATGGCATGACATATACTATCCATCTAGAGTAGTCTTACATGTAAATTCATTGATCTTCATGCCCTTATACCTCAAAGATACTTGGGTCCCTTACCCATTCTTTGTGCTACCGGAATTCGCTACCAGGATTCTCCAAGGGTTGACATCAATCACTAAGGGTTGAAATCAATATACAATATCACTCTCCAATGGTTGACATCAATGACAACCAACTGTCCATCAACCTAAGCCAATTGTTTGACACAAGAGAAATTTGAAAGAGTACTACTTATTAAGTTCAAAAGAATATTCTGATAGATTGACTTCAAATATTCTATACTCAAAACTCAAAGTTATAAAATACAAAAAAAAACACGATCCCGACTTAGTTCTCTAGGATTTCTAAAAAATGATAGTGTATGTTATAGTACTTGAAATTTAGATTTGTTTGTACATAAATGGATCCTGCGATATCCAAACCATAGTGGATCCTATGATATCGAAACAAATAATCTTGGAGTATGCCCCAGTCTTTTTTCGTGACATATTTTTTATTTGATTTAACAACCCCTTTTTGTATTGATTCTTTCAATCCAACATGCCTTTAATTATTTTTTACACCTCTAGGAGGGAAAAACTTCTTGTTTCCTTCTATGGTCCTTCATTGCCAAGACTTTCTCTACAAACATAGCAACCCATCGGTGAATAATCCTTCATCATTCTTCAAATATGCATTCAAATATTCTTTAGTATTTTGAATTCTTACACCGAGAGCAGAATTTTTTTTCGCAAGTCCCAGAAATCTAAAATGCGCGACTTTATTTTCTTTATGTTCTTTTCAACAAAATGTCAAGTAGAAATGATTAAGCTTGAAATTCATTTTACTCTCAAATTTGATTCTGGAGTTCTTTGAAGAGTTATTTCAGGTTGTATCATGGCGACTGGGGTAGCTAGTATAGGTGGGGGAATGAGAGTTTCTTCCAATTCCTTGACTCTCTCTTTAAGTATAAGATTTTCTTCTTCCATATTAACTATTGAAACATACAATACATCCCTTTTGATACTATGAATTGAAGATATTTTTTATGGAAACATGTTTTTAGTATCAATGATGGACCACAAATTTCCTTTCTTATTCTCTGAGATCCTTTCAAAGGTCATTTTCTTTGAAGTCTTATCAAATAAAACATTATGCACAAAAAATGTGTCTTCATCAAATAAGACTTCATCTTGAATAGCCAGTGCAAGAAACTCTACATTTTCTTTCGCGTGTTCTTCATCATATGGAAACTGGATATTTCCAATATCCACATCCAAGTCCATATTATCAAGCTAAATATCATCTTCAGGTACATTTTTTTTTCTTACTATTGTTGAGATTTGACCCTTTTCCTTTTGACTTGTAATTTATCATGGTTTTATAAACTTCCTTGAGGAGGATTCCTTTCTCCATCATCACCATAATTGTTACTTAGGTTTTTTCTTGGTTGGGCCATTGTAGACTGAGGATTCACCTTATTCAAAATGATAATGTGAGAAAAAGCAGGTGACTGGGAATTTAGTTCCTTTGAAGGTTTCCCTCTTTCCTTATGAACTTCGGTAGTACTCACGATAGTTTCTATGTCACCAGAATATTTATTAACACCCTGAACATGGGGTCATGACTGTCACCCTATTCTTCTCCAAATATGAGCATATTGATCATTGTGGGGCTAAGCCCAACTAGTACCATATGATTATAAAACCATTTGTTAGGATCAAATCCTTCAATCTCTTCTGAAAAATTCAAATTAAACTGGTTAAAGTAAGAGGCATATTCATAAATTTTAGGAATTTATCTTCAGAGAATTTCAACCACTTTCCAAGGCAGGGGAATTAATTGTTTTTTTCCTTTTCTCATAGAAAGCATGAAACCAAAAATTATACTTCCTCACTACTTCTATGATAAATAATTTTTTAGGAACATAATAGGAGAGGTATATAGGCTTTTCATGAGAACAAAAAATCGTAATGATGTTGTAGTTATCCATTTTCTCCATAGTTCCCTTTTTATCGAAAAAGCTTGATGATTACAATGAAATCTTGGAAGCATTTTACCATAAAAGTAATTTCTTAAATTCAGAGAAAAAATAAGTATAAACTTCATAAAAGCAATGGATAACTTCATGTCTCCAGAGATCTTGGTAACACATAGTCACAGAGACAATATTTGGATTTACCCTTTTTCCACCACTCAGACCTCTAAAAACATGACAATGTGTGATATAAAATACCAGATACGATGCCATATAAAACTTCTTCTCACTTCTGAAATTCATCAACTGTGCAGAAATTTCATTCGATATGATCTTCGCCTAATAAAAAACAACATCCCCATGAATTGTAAAATATAAAATATATAAGGCCAATCATGGAATAGTTGTTGTAGAATCCTGACTTGTTACTCTAGTAAACAACCAAGCAATATCTTGATAGGGGTCCTTTAAAGAACTAACCTGGATTCTGGATAGGTATTTCCATATCTTAGTAGGGCCTTGTAGATATTCCTGCAAGAGCTCGATTCCATTATTTTTCCCTCTAAGAAATTTTTTGCATCTTCTCATTTGGCTTATACTGGTCTACACATGGGTTGTAAGATGTAATGTTCAGTTCAACTCTGACCAACAAACCCTTAAGACATTGAACCTTTCGACATCACCTGCTTGCGTAGATGAAGTCTCACCTGAATATCTATTGGGACTGCAAGAACCAGGTTTTTGTAGCAGTAAGGGAAAGGGAGGAAGATGTGTGAACCTTTGTTCCTTATTCTAGATTATGTATGCTCTTGATTATTACAGTGATTCCTTAATATTGCAGTAAAATAAATCCATAAACTAAATATATTCTGCGAAGTATATCATCATTCATATACGCACATAACCAAGTAAATAACATAAGAGGCAAGATTATTTCTCAAAATCTATCTTTATCCATCATATTTTTTAGGGAGTGTTAGTTTACAAAGTCAAAACAGTGGTTTTGTTGATTCAGTATTGTGGTCATGCATTGATTTCTCAGAAACTTTGTGTCAAGGTCCCAGGATCAATGTCGTGTGACAATTTGTTTTAGTTCATTCACTTATGAGTCATGTTGGTCTAAATTGAGTCATGTATAGGGGGTTAGAGTTTCATTCCAAGTGATATTTAAAGTGGTCAGTCTTGTCCCAAGGTCAAGTCAGTTGGTTACATTATCCTATGTCATCATTAGAGAGGGTGAGTTTTAAAATTATTGCACAATGTCATAATAAGGTCATGTGAGCAGGTTTACATGTGTACCAAATGTTTCATAGCTTTCCCAATCCAGTTTGGTACCTTTTCAAAATGTGTAACAAATCAGTTTCAAATGTGTTGCAAAATATCCTAGATTTTCACATTGATCAATCCATCATGTCAAATCACTTTAAAGATTTCCATAATGGTTAGGAAATCGTGGGAATGAGGTCATGAAAGTTGGTACAGTTTTTGTAAATCAAGTTTTATAAATCATGTGGAGTTTCCTCTTTTGAGTTATTGAATTTCTAATTTGCTGCAAAACTGTGACAGTCGCTGTGAAACTCCTTACAGTCGTTGTGAAACTACACATGCTGTAAAATTGCCTGTCTTCTACGAAATTGCTAGATCAACTCAACCTATTGCTAAATTCCTAATGTCCTGCTTGATCATTAGACACCCTTGAAACTCAATTTGCTTATGAATTTTCCTCGAGTGCTAATACCCTAATTTCCTATCAAAGTTGTGCCATCTCATTCACTGCAAAAGGTTAATACAGAGATACTTCACATGTGAAGGGAATTTCAACAAGTTATAGTTGTACCATACCATATTCCTCATGCAATTTACAGGTAAGAAATCCCTAAACTTCCCATATTATATTTGTAGAAGTCTGGGGAAAATTGTTGATAAGGTACAAGCTAAGTCTAATCAAGTTGATCCCAATTGTTTCCACTTTAGTCTCATTAAAATGTTGGTCCTTGAAGAACTTAAGAAAGAAAAGAGAGAATGGATTTTTTTTTGGGTTGCATCAAGATTTTGTATTGAAACTACTAATTCCCCACCATCCAAATGCAATACTCCTTCTAAAAGTACTAAATCAGTCTCTAGTAGTTTCAAAAGGAAAAGAGGAGATAACAAAGAACATCCCATTGTGATTGAAACCCCTAAGACTGCAGCCACAATCTCTCTTAGCAAAGGATCCATAAAAAGCGGTAAAAATCCATTTCAGGGTGTTGAAACAACTGTATACATTGAGAAGACCCCTGACAGTAAAAGAAGCAAGATAAAAGGTAAAAAATCCCCTTTTCCCTCCTGAAGAAGTAAAAGTGACAAAACCTAGGAAGTCATTCACCAGGTCTGCAACAAAGAAACACGATCTTGTAGATGAAGATCATGTATATGAAGATCCTATAGATGAATATCATGTAGATGAAATCCCTACAAATGAAACATTTCCTTGTCTTGAAGTTAAGGATGTTGTAGAAGATAAACCTCCATCAGGCAAGAAAGTGAGGTTTAGTCTAGAAATACTTAACAAAGAAAAGCTTGGCGGGATTGTAACTAGATCATCATCAAGAAAGAATATCCAAATTGAGGAAACCAAATCTAAGACACTTTTTCATTGTGATGTTGAGGAAGTGGTTGAAGTTTAGTCTCCTCGAGAAAAAAAAAAGACATGAAAACTAAAATATTAAAGAAACAGTTGAAGGAGGCTCAAGTTGAAATTGTAAAATTAGGGGAAGAAAATGGGCATATGAAAGAGAGGATAGAAGAACACTTGGACATGTGTAAAGAATCTTTGGAAAATGGAAAATGAATGGTCAATAGGTCTCTACCCCTACACAATAAAGTGAAAAATATATACAATAAGAATAGGCTATTGAGGACAAAGGACAAACTGATAAAGGAACAAATGGCAAAAAAGAACTTGGACTTGCTTGCCCAAGTTGCAATGGAATAATTTGATAACACTCAGGATAAGTCATGTTTGTTTTGTTTTGTGAAGTTATATATGGTTTTATATTGATTACAAAGCATTTTTCAACACCAACAAATGAAAAACAGAGATTTCGCAACAACTCTTGCTGCAAAACAGCTAACACAAAGATTTCACAACAAAATTTTCTAGTTGTTGCAAAATCACCAGTCAACATATAAATGAGTATTTTTAGTTGCCAGATGGGGTGATTTCGATATACCAACATCAAATTTGGATAATGAAACCATTTTTCCATCGAATATATGTATCATAAATGTATTAGGGTGTATAAGTTAGTTAGAAACTGAAACCCTAAATTGTAGGAACCCATGGCAATTTAGTTGGGAATTTGTTAAAAAATTAGTTTATCAGTTGTAACTTATTTTTGGGTAAGAAACCCTAACTTTTTTGACTTCATGGAATCAATATGAATAATAATTCTATTTATTGTAATGAAAAAGACAATAGAGGGGTTCGAGAGTTGAGTAAGAAGATTGTTGGGTTTGTAATAATTTATGAATATTAATGAAAGGTTTGAAGACAAGTGTTTGAAACTTTTGCTCAGAGATTCATGTGTTCAATTGTTGTAGTCAGTGCTCCTAGTGCATGTGCTCTCTTTATTTGTTCTCATTAACTATAGTCTTCTATGTTTGAATGAGAAATTGTTGATGCAGAAATCATTTTCATATGATCTATATCTATCTTACTTCAAATATTAATTTCCATACTAATAAGTTTATGCATAATTCATCTAATCTAGATGCTTTGTGTGACTTTGACTGTTTTATTTTTTATCTATCCATATTTTAATATTCCATGTCTAGCAATAGTTGGTTTTCTATCCTCTGAGAGTAAAAGTTTTCTGCCAAGCTCTAAAAACCTTGAATTGATTTCCTTCATGACTCCATGCCCAATAGATGTTCCTCTTAGCCCTATTAACCATTTCATACTCTTTTATTCTCATACAACCTAACCATTGTATTTATTGAAAAAATGATAGGAGAGATCCCTCTATGGACTGGAACAAGGCTAGCTTCTAGTTTGAAAGTAGGTTTGTGGATACCTCTGAGATTTTATGTTGCATATAGGAAAATTTACAGAGTGACAACAATATCAACTCATTACATTCATGATTATTGCATAATCACAACCTCTACATATTCTACAAACTTTATCTATCCTACTATCTCTCTCGCTCTCTATATCTCTCGCTAACTCTCTCTTTTCACCCCACCCATTATAAATTTATACCCAAAATCTAGGGTTTAAAGTCCTATTCATATTTATCCCAAAATAGTCCATTACAATGCATGGCATGGCCAACTTCAGTTAACTGGTTTTTTTCCTTCTTCTACTTTTTTCTCTTTATATAGCTTGGTGTTTCTCTTATATTTCTGGAAAGTCTCCCTGTCGTCCTTTGTGATTCATTCTCTCAATCACTTGCTTTATCCTTCTATCCATGTGATGTCTTCATTCTACGTGCTTTCCTTCCTTCTACGTTGTTTCTACCTTTTGTGCCCTTTCTACCTTCTGCACCCTTTCTTCCTTTTACGCCCTTTCTTCCTTCTGCACACTTTCTTCATACTTAGGTTTTTCTCCAAAATTATATACAAAAATGCCTATCCAAAAGGCCCCCATCACTCACTTGTGGCTCATCCTAAGGCACTCATGCCTGTTGCATGTTCTTCCACTCTGCAATGAACTACTTTAGTAACCTTTTGGACGGTTGCTTGGGTCGTCTATGCCATTCCTCTTACTACTAGTCAGGCTTATTCCTTCTGTTCCGTATGATTCTTCATGATATGCCTTAGAGGGTCATAATTTCCCCTCTTGAAGGCCTCTTCCCTCCTAAAGACGACCTAAGTATGAACAACAACATTAGGAGTCGTGTTTCCTAGTGAGGTAACATCACTTCTAAGAGGAAAAATAATTTTTAATACTCCTCTTCCTGTAATCGTCTTCTATGGTGATACTCTGTTGAGGTTGCTTGAGGACTACACCATTATCCTTTTCACATACAACCCTTGGATAATTATTCAGGTTTAGTTTTGGTGTCATATATGAGGCCAATTTCCAGGCAACCTCTCTTTCAGTGGGATCCTAATCCATTTCCTTCTCTTTTACTGTCATGAAGTGTTCGTAACCCCCAAGTATGTTCCGATATTCGTGCACCTTTACTTTGGGAATGATGTGGTTCCCTGCATCCGGTATGCACTCAACACATGAGTATTGATCCCTAGCTAGCTCCAGAACTGTTTTTTCATTGATAATGTCCTAGTCCATAAACTTCAGTTTGGTAGGGTTGCACAAACATACATATCTCCTTGTTTGCATACTACATGTCCAAGTATAATTCAAAATGGTGTGAAAATTATACATTTTTTCAATTACATTGAGATCTGACATTGTATGCAACGATCTAAAATGAGCCAAAGTACTTCTATATGATCCCACAGTAGACTGAACACCATCCAATCGTCTAAGTAAACTTCCAAAATTTTATGGATGGACTCATTGAATGCTACCACTACTACTCTAGAAAACACCGCAGGGGCATTCTTCAATCCGAATGACATCACTGTGTACTGATAGATTCCCCATTATGGTGCAAATGTGGTTTTGTGTCTATCCTCCTGCGCAATTTTTATTTGATGGTATCCAGAGAATCCATCTATGAATGAATAGATTTATTGACCTCCTACGTTCTCCAGTACTTCATCTGTGAATGTTGTTGGGAATGGGTCATGTAAGCATGAGTCATTCAACTTCATTAGATCCATGCAGATCCTAATTCCTCTCATCTTCTTGTTCTACACCATAAGTGGGATAATCCACTCAGATTCTTCTATTGGTTCAATAATTCTTGTGTATAGGATTTTGTCTATTTCAGCCTTAACCTTCTCCTTGTACCTCAGGTTCAATCTGTAAGCTCTATATCGTATTGTCTTAGCTCCAGGTTTCAGTAGAATAATCATCTCACATAATTCACCTGATATCCCTTTCATCTCTAAGAATGTGGTTGGAAATAAGCCATGATATTTCCATAATAAATTTGCCACCTTCTTAATTGTCTCATCATTCAAATAGTCTCCTATCTATGCAAACTTATGATTCTTCATTGTCCCAATGTTGACATTTTTTTTCTTTATAGGTTGTGTGTATGCGGCGGATGTAATCTATGGCTCTTCTATTGTGTGTATTCCTCCTGTATCTGGTACTTTTACATTCCTAGGATCTTCTTCCTCGTATTCTTCCTATGTGACATTATAGCATTCCAATAGCTTATGGACTGTCATCTTGGCTTTGTGCACACTGCAAAATGGTACTTCTTCCATCGGTTCTACCTCTGAGAAGATATTTTTTTGAATGGTCTATAGTGATGCATGTGTGGAGGGGGATTCATGTTCAAATGTGAGCATGACTTTGAATCTCTACACTAATCCTTCTCATTCTTTTGTCTCCCTATGCATCTCCAATTATAAATACCAATTCTTTGGGATTGTGTTCAACGTGTGTATGAATCGGTGCGTCCACTCTGTCTCTGATTCTAAGTGCCATAAATCTATGCATATGTCTACATGACTCGCTGGGTCACCCTCTCTTGTGTACTTTTGTGCATTTTCTTCTTCCTCAGGCCCAAAGTGTATCTGCATAAGTCTATTGCAATGTGCCCAGTCCTTCATTCCATTTCTGTGCATGACCCACCATGTAGATGGAGTTGCTTTCAAGACAACATCTAGTGCCAAAATACTATGTTGTTCAGGTACCTATAACTCAAATACTTTTATAACCATACCAATCTTAGTTTTTCCATCGTACCTGGGTGGGTCACATAGCTCTATGAAAATCCAATGCAAGGATCAGTTTATTCATGCACATCATCCAATTGAAACTCCATGCATCTTCTGTTGCTAATTCTCTAGACCATATTTTGAATCTGATGCACATGAACTGATACTTCTCCAACTTAGCATTCCATCCCTTGTTGGGTCGACATAATCCTCCATACATTCAGTTATATTATATAAGTTTTCCATGTCATTTCCTCTTGCTGACTCTATGTATCTCTTCCCTTATGATGGGTCCAAAGGTTCAATAAACTTTAGATCCACAACCTCGAAGATCATCTCCCTCATTTTCAAGTTAATAATTTCCTGGTTATCAACCTCCCATTCCAAACCCATTAAGTTTGGATGTTGGCACAGGGGCAGACCCAAGGTTCAATGCTACAACAACGCACCAACAAAATCCTAACTACCAGCCCTTTCGGCAACACCTGCGAAGTAGATGAAGTCTCACCCGAGGTAGAGGCAGGGGTGGTTGCAAGACTCAAGTGTCTGCAACCTTAGCTGGGACACAGATCTGTGATTATGATACTTAATAGGGCACTTAGCGCCGTCAGTTCCTCACTATGAAATCAATATCCACTTCACTGATAAAACAGAGCTTTGTAGAATTCACACTAATCTAATGTATTTAAGCACTTAGCATAGGTAAATAGATCAGATATAGCAGATCAAGAACTAAGCATAAGAATATCTATCTAATCATCTGATGTAGACCCCCGACCCTCTGGCCAAGATCCGCACAGGATCATTCTAAATCTTCCCCTGAGTCTGATTGACTCTTTGATTTCCCTACAGGGAATACTTCACACACACACAAATAGGTGTATTCCACAGGTCCTTATGAGTTATACCTATGTGATCAAACACCGACATTAACTCCAGAACCGACCAACAAATGTGATCGGCCTTTCTCCCTTTCGGGATTTCAAATTTCGCGATTTAGTGAATCCTGTTGTCGAGCCCCTTGCCTCTTCAACCTCCAAAACCCGAAATGTCATCGAACACGCGACTCTTTTTCCCATAAATTTTGGCTTTCCAGGACTTGAGTGAATGATCCACACTCGTTCCTCTTCCCCTATGATTTCCCGGTTTTTGAAATTTCCCCCCTTTTGTAAGATCGATGGTCTTTCGGGATTTTCCCCGAAGCTTGACCACCCCTTTTTTTACTTGCATCGCATGTACCCTTCGAAAAATGCTTGGGACCCTACTTTTTGTCATTTCACCCTTCAAAATTTCAGGGGTTGTGCTGACATGCAACTATACCTCTTGACTCTCGGAACCCTGAAACCTGAAGCACTGAAATCCTGAAATTCTACACCAAAATCCTGTCGTGTTTCGTGACTTTAGGATTTCCAGTCCACTATGTCCCGTCTCCTTGTCTTCAGTATTCCTGATATGTCAAACCCTAAAATATTGAAATGTCGATGTTTCACACCAAAGGCACATCACGTTTCGCGACTTCAGGATTTTCAATGCTAAGGTCCCGGTTCCTTGTCATCAGGAATCTCGGTATGCCGAATTCCGAAATACTGAAATGTCGAGATTCCACTCCAAAGGGGATCAACGGATGTGAGCTTCCCCCTGATCTGACGGCTGGCACGATTTCGCGTATTGGGAGTTTGCGATGCAATGACTCCAGAATCACTTGCCACTCCAAAATTTGAAACCCGAAAGAGAAGATTTCGAGCGCAAGATCAATGGCTCTTGACGTTTCTCATCCAACGGTCATTACTCCTCCTGAGCTTTCTGAATGCTGAAAGGCACTCAACATTAACATTCTCACATATCTGCAGGGTCCAACAGTCCACGTGATTTCACGAGTTCTCCTCGGAGAATTCTAACTGCCCGATTCACTCCTCCAGAATCTCTGGCCAAACTGACTCGGTGTCCTTCCACTGAACTTAACTTCTGCACAATGATTTTGCTCCCCGTCCTCCTTTGAACTCTTCAAAGGTACTAACCCTACTGATCTTTCACTTGTAGACTTAAGTCTCCAAGATATATCCTGCTCGCACTCCTTGCGGCAATCTTTCAAATAACCTATGGTTATTTGAGTCCTCGACTCTGTGCACTCTTTGCAACAACAGTCCTTCCACATCCACCTTAGTTGATAACTTTTAAGGTTTCAACTAGCCTGCGCACACATTGCACGACTTTGTGCTTCACCTGCACTTCTGCTAGTATGAGAACAACGATATCTCTCCTAAGATTTCTGAGATAAAACTCAAACTCTTGTCAACGCACACCTTGCGGACGTTTTACTGCACTCCTTGCAGGAACTCTTAGGATGAGAAACAATTGAAATTCATTCTTCTCCTCTCTCAGACTTCATATACTTAACATGAAATAACAAATTCAACACAGCATTGAAATAAATACATAAACAAAGAGAATAAAACAACTGTAAGCATACCATTCAACAAATGTAAACAGTAAGCATCATAACACCATGAAAATTGAGTCAAAGCTTCATATATTAACTCAAGTGCTCCTGTACATGGGTTCTTCTCTACAGTTCTTTGCTACAGCTCAACATCTTATTGTTGGCAGCCAACCCAATTTTTTCAAAAGCTGCCTACACCCCTTGCAGTATCATGACAAATCTTTGTCGCATTGTGTTAATGGACATGTGTCTCGTTTCTTCAACCATTACAATTCAATTTCGACTCAGTTTTCACAATTGCAAATGTGAAAACACCTATCTCGTTGATTATACTATTGTCGTCGTATTTTGATTTGTTGGTTGATATTTGATCACTGGTTTATCGTATGATTGATAAAGGTTTTACAAGACTTATGTTCTTAATCTTTGTCTTACCTTGATTACGCAGTTGGATGTATTCCACCATTAAACCTTTGGGCATGAAAGTTATTGGTYCTATTTATTGAAAGTTATAACATATTTGCTCATATTGTTTTATCCTTGTTATAGTTTTCATTTGATTATCATATAAAAACATTGCATTGTGTGGCTCTAAGGTTTTGGAATACAAACGCATGTGATATACACCAACTATAATGGCAAGTTCGTAAAGGGTATGATAACTATGGTTTTGATGGCGCATAAGTTGATCTTATTCG
>SNQJ01S0235610.1:0-12236 GCA_010110895.2 Picea sitchensis
CTCACATGCTATGTACAACAAAAGTTTCAACGAAAGACGGAGATTAAGCCAGCCAAGCCATTACTGTAGCCATGCGGTACTATACCTTTGCTTTTATTTTGTCCTGTCTATTCATGTACATTCAACCAGCTGTGGAGGTGACTTTTGTTGATTGCCATGGTGACGGGCAATTTGCCCATCAAATTCCATCCCTGATAAGGAGGTGAAATCACATACGAAAGAAAAGGCAAAATGGAATCATGTACACTAAACACGTGATCGGTGGCTAAACCATTCAATAAATGCAGATACCGACGAAGAAACGGTCACACACTTCTGGCCGCACTAAAACTCTGTCCGATTTTTAATTCAATTTATCTAATAATAAAATAATAGGAATGGAATATGAAAAAGGTTAAACGCGTGGGGCATGTTGGTCGGTGGCACCGTGGCAAGACTCACTAAAGAGTACACAACTTAAGTTAGTACTTCTCCCTTTAGTGCAGATGTTGAGGCAACACATAAAAAACCAATTCACCCTAGCCTAAAAAATATCCTTGTTCACACATGCTAACTTTACCATATCACTAGTTTTGAGGAATTATTTGGTCTTCATGTTTGACTAATAACTATTATCCATGTGCCCTAGTGTTTTAATCTTTCACATCATTATTTCCACCTCATCACACGCTTCCCTATGCCACTAAGTGGTGTGCCCCACTAAGAGAAACTACTTACCCTTGTTTAGACATCTATACACATGTGAAGTGACTTGTAACTTGGACCCATTGCACAAATTACAAGGGCACATTTCCTTCTTGGCTTCTTCATGGTTTGACTTGTCAAAGATGCACAGTTTTCAAGGACACACTTATTCTCTCTCTTCTAGGGAGAATTCATGCATGGTGAAGATTTAGGTATGGACACAAAACACAATTCTATTTGTTGTATTCCAATCAAAGTGGTCCACAAGGCACAAGTACCAAGGGTGCACTTATTAGAAGAGATATTTTATTGGTTTCTTGGTTATAAAAGCTTCTAGAAGAGTTAACAAATAAAGACACTCGGCATTTTCATGCATATCTAGAAGAGCAACCTCATCCTTGGAGCTTTACACATGGAAACCCATTTAAATTCACCCTACTCATTTGACCAAGGAATATTATTGTTTGGAAGTGGCTATTTGTTGGAGAGTGCCCTCATGAAGAGGCTTCTACACTTGGCATCCATGCACACATTTGGGAAAGCCTCCAACGTCATTTGACTTGGCAATTATATTATTTTATTGAGGTAGTTATCTCTTGGAGAGAACCTTGCATGTGATGAGGACACATGGCATCCATATTTTTCCTTTGCATGAAGATAATGATGGAAGAAGGTGGCACATGGCACTCGAATCATCTAGAACATTGTATACAATCACTTTTCTATGGGCTCTTGACCTAATTTTTCCACTTCGGTAGTTGTTGTAAATATTTTAGTATTTTTCCTTAGAGGAGTTAGAGCTCAAATCTAAGGATTTGTTCTCTCCGTTTGTAACTAGGATTGGAACAAAGGATCAATGAGAGAACTTGTGAGCATGCCTAGCTCCAAGCTTTTGGAATGAAGGTAACCTTTTTGTGTTAAGCTTGTAAGTTATGTTTGTATGATATTGTATGTGTGGTACATATTCTATTATGCAATTGGTAGCTTTTTATCACTAGGTTGATTGTCAAAATCAATTTGTAGGAGTGCCTGGTTTCTAAGGAGAGGAATTAAAGTTGTAAATCTCACTTATGAGTGAAGAGCTTGCACCTAGCCTTGGAGAGGAGTCTAAAGCCTAAACATCTTTTGAGTTAAGCTTGAATCACCTTTATGAATTGAGTTGGTAGTAGAGCTCCTATTGTGAGTCCCTACCCATCTACTTTTGTGATTTATTGTTTGTTAAGTTAGGAGAAGCTATATAAAAAATGTCTCCTTGTCCATCTATAGCTCTTAATCATTAGATGGATAACCCTCTTAAATTACATCAATGACCTCCATAGCCCAAGCAACTAAGCATTGGAACTTTTATTTCATTCATCATTTCCAAGCTCATCCTTTTAAGACTTTCCATTGAATCCATCTGTTCATGTTGTTAGGTTCCCTTTATTCCCACTCTATACCATACAATGTGAACCTAACAACCATAGAAAAACACCCCTTAACTTGAATAGCCACAAGAAAATGATACATCACAATAGTTGATTGATTGCAATATAAATATATTTAATAAATATAAAAAATATTAAATACATAAACTTGTTAATCCCCCAAAAAACATCAATAAAATGCACTTACTCAATAAATTATATAACCGTCCCACTTAACTTGTTTCACTTATAAAATAGACCATACATATCCACTTTCTTCTGGTTGAAATAGATTCCAAATGATTTTCATAATCCTTCCACTTACTCATAAATATGTATTTGTAATTTTAATTGAAAGTTATATCATCTATCAACTTTTAAAGCAAATCGAATATTTCCTTTTGTCATGTCAAATCACCCAAAAAAGCCATAATGCGTAATTTAGGTGGCGTGGGTCACGTCATGCGGTAGTCAACCCTAAACCGTCTCTACACTCTATTAGAAACCGCCATTAGTATTATTGTTGGACCCTTACAAACACTTCCATGGATCCCACTTCCAATGCTCATAAATCTCAACAATCCCTTAGTGAGACAAACCCAAAGAAAACAAACAAAAAACAGATAGAATCCTCTTATAACGATCATCGACTCTGTTGGGGACCCATTTTTTATTCCATTTCCATGGTCGCACCATTTCCAAGCATTAGGAGGGAAAAACACTACCCAAAGAAGAAGAGGCCGACTAGTCCAACACATGTTTTTCCTTCATCGATCTCTCATGCGATGCTCTCAATGAAAATGCAAAACACCCAAAACAAAACCACAAAACTTTGTTCAAATTTAGTGCACAAACCTTGCATTAATAGCAGTGTGCCCAAGTAGTGTGCTTCAGTGTTTTTAATGTTTTCAAGATTGCGAATGCATGCCAAGTTGCAGAGTTAATCTAATTCAATTCAAATCCATGAGATGGAGAATGCTTGCATGCTAGAGGTCACTGTGGTGATTCTTTTCTAGTATTTCTCACCTCCATGGTGATTCTTTTCTATTGTTTCCCTCTTGAAAAGAAAAATGAAAGTAAAATATATTGCCTAAACATTAGTGAAACTTAAAAGAATCATTTACTTGTTTTTACCTTTGAAAACTTTACACACTGGATGTCGTTTCTGTGTAGTGTTTAAGATAGAGTTTTCCACCAACAAATTACAGGATAAAAGGCCAAAGGAACATAAATTATGTTATGTTTGGACAACATTGGGAAGACATTCTCCTAGATTAATAATTAATAATATAATTATTGATTATTAAATAATATATATAATAAGTAATAAGAATAATAAATAGTTATTTATTATTCAAGGGACACATCCTTGTAATATATCAATCCTCATATATATGGTCACCATATGTTCTCTATATATGGAACACTCATCCTTGTAATATAGCAATCTATCATATATCATCTCATATCATCTCTCATATGAAAAATCAACATGGTATCAGAGCAGGACTGGGCTTGACTCCCTCATGGGAGGGCCCAAGAAAATGAGAGATAGATTGTGTTTTGTGAAGAGTTTTGGAATGTGTGTGAAAAGCATAGGCTACGTGCATATATAGAGAAGTATGTATATAGTGTTGTAAGCTATGTGCATATATAGAGATGTTTGTCCATCATTGCAATAATGGACGTACTATGCTAGAGTGTTGATGTAAGGTTAGGCACTGGAGATAACTCCTCATGGGAAAGGTGTATTTGTTGCTACATGGATATTACCTACAGTCTATCAAGAGAACAAGGACGAATCTAAATTGATCACATAGTCGTACCTTGGGCCCGTTGTTGGAATAACGGTGTAATATTAGATTCATTCACCCTACATACATTGATGACTTTGGCCAGACGACGAAAAAGGATAAAAAGTGATTGAATTGAATCAATTCATGCCAACAAACACACTATTGAATCACAGATTACGTCTTTGTCTAACTGTGCCATAGTATGTGGTCCTAAAAGAAACTAAATTTTAGTCAACAAATATCGAAGAGTTTTACGCGCCGTCGATTACATTTAGTGGGTGAAAAAGAGGAGTCATGCGGCTATATATATTATATATGGATACATAATTTTGATAGAGGCGGAATGTCTTGCTTCATCTGAATATCAAATGCCTGCATCAATAATTGGCCCTCATGTATTATTTATCTTCCTTAACCAAGAGTAATCGTTGAAGAAATGAGAACTTAGTTTCGCTGAGTCGTGATTACGCAGCCGGACAAAGGACGTATGAGATGTAATCCACAAGCAAGAATTATCAGCATAATATGAGGCCAATGGTCAGGGCACCAAATGATTTCTCCCTCAATTTTGGGCTTTTTGTTACCCCTCTTTTTCTAGTCGAAAAAATCGGGCAACATTTAGCCAGCTTTATAACATTGGCTTCTTGTCCTAAAATCAAAAAGAGAAATTGGGCACACGATGACGTCTTGGTTGTGATAAATTAGGCAGCATCATGAGACATTCTCCCTGGAGGGCCCTGTATGCACTAGTAGGAGGGAATGTGGAATTGATCCTAACGTGCCTCAGATGAAGGAACCAAGACATTAGTTTCACGAGGAAACATCGATATGTATTGTGAGACATTGGTTCCATGAGGGAACCTCGATATGTCACAGACATTGGTTTCACGAGGAAACCTCGATATGTCTTGTGAGACATTGGTTCCATGAGGGAACCTCAATATGTCTTAGACATTGGTTTCATGAGGGAACCTCGATATGTCAAGTATGGTTCCTACTAATTATGATATTTGGTTGATTGACAGTGGTGCTTCCAGACCTATGATTGGATACAGAGAGCACCTTACAGATCTAGTAGAGAAAGAATCTCATTTGCATGTTATACTTGGTGATGATGCCAGATATACTACGAAGGGAGTTGGATCCACTTCCTTACAATTGGATTATGGCACCCCACTCCATTTGAGTGATGTATTATTTGTACCTGGGATGAGAAGGAACCTTGTCTCTATTTTAGCCTTAGAGAACAAAGGCTACAAGGTTTCTTTTTCTGATGGAAAGGTTCTTGCATGGAACAAGAACTCTTGTATGGATTATGCTCGGGTAATTGGTGTTCGAGAGGACAAATTGTACAGATTGATTGTCCGACCAGTTCAGGCCTTGATACATGATTCTATCGGTTTGAGCAAATTATGGCATAGGATACTTGATCATTTACATTATAGAGCTCTTCCCACTCTAGGGAAGATGGTGACAGGCCTTCCAAAGATCCATGTTGAACACGACGACATTTGCAGAGGTTGTGCTCTTGGAAAGAATGCCAAGGGGTCCTTTCCGAGCAGTGACATTAGATCTAAGGGAATCTTAGACTTGGTTCATATAGATTTATGTGGGCCCATGACAATTGCTTCCTTGAGTGGATACCTATACTATGTGATCTTCATTGATGACCACTCTCGAAAGACTTGGATTTACTTCTTTAAGACCAAGGATGGAGTCCTTTCCAGATTTTAGGAGGACATAGCACATGTCAAAAACCTGACCGGAAAGAAGATCAAAGTGTTGAGATCAGATAATGGAGGAGAATACACCTCTTATGATTTTAGTGATTTTTGCATTGAGGTAGGGATCAAGAGGGAGTACATTGTTCCTTACAACCCTCAACAGAATGGTGTCGCAAAGAGAAAGAACAGATCTATTTATTGAGGTAGTCAAGGCGATGATTCATGATCAACATTTACCTATGTTTCTGAGGGAAGAGGCATCCATGACTACCATGTATGTTCATAACATAAGTCTTCATAATACTTTGAGGAACTTGACTCATGAGGAGGCCTTCACTGGAGTGAAGCATGAGGTTGGACACTTCAGGATATTTGGGTGTCTAATATACATTCATGTACCCAAGGAGAAAAGGACCAAGCTAGGCACTTCAAGTAGAAAGGGTACATTTGTGGGCTACAGTGAGTCTTCAAAGGCATATTGGATCTACATCCCTGGTCAGAGACAGATTGAGGTGAGCAGAGATGCTACATTTGAGGAGGCATCTAGTTAGCCAATATGGAGAGATGCCATGATGGAGGAGTATCAATCCATCTTGGAGAATGATGTGTGGGATATTGTTCTGATACCTGAGGGGAAGTCTGTAGTGACTTCCAAGTGGATCCATAAGATCAAACACACAGCTAACGGGAACATCGAGAAGTACAAAGTGAGATTTGTTGCTAGAGGATTCTCTCAGGTGGAGGGAATATATTATGAGGATACATTTTGCTCTTGTTGCTCAATACACTTATATTCAGATGATTATTTCCCTTGCAACATCCATGGGTTGGAGACTACATCAGATGGATGTGAAGACAACCTTTCTCAATGGAGAGATTGAGGAAGAATTATACATAGAGCAGCCAGATGGTTTCGTGATACATGAGAAGGAGTCTCATGTGTGGAGGTTGAAGAAGGTCCTGTATGGACTCAATCAGACACCTTGAGCTTGGTATGTGAGGATTGATGGACACTTGATGAGTTTGGGCTTCAACAAAAGAGTTGTTGATCCCAACCTGTACTACAAGATTGTTAATGGTGAATCCCTGATTTTGGTCCTATTCGTTAATGATTTATTCCTCACCGGTACTAAAAGCCTTATTGTTGAATGCAAGTATGCGTTGGCCTCTAAGTTTGAGATGAAGGACCTTGGTATGATGCACTACTTCTTGATACTAGAGGTGTGGCAGAGAACTAATGAGATCAACCTGAGTTAGGGGAAGTACAGAGTTGGGATATTAAAGAAGTTTGGGATACTGAACTGTAAGCCCATGGCTACACCAATGGTGACGAATCTGAAGAAACTAAGTGTGTCTTATTCCAATTCCGACGATATTGATTTGACCCTGTACAAACAACTGATTGGATCATTGATGTATCTGGTTAACACCAGTGTAAGGTACCAGATCTGTTATATTAGCACAATAGAGAAATAATGCAGAGAATATCACTGAGATAGCAACAAAATACTAAAATATGGCAGAGATAACAACGGAACAACAATTTATATGGAACCACAACACCAAAATTATACCTTTACTGATAGGAAACAATGTTCACTTGCCTCTTCAAGGGGGAAACCTCCAGCGGAGAAAATCTCTATTACAATAATTTTCCAAGACAAAACTTCTCATACCCTCTATTCTTATTTATACTAAATCTATCTATCCCAAAGAAAAATCTAGAGGAAGATCCTTCTAGAAGCAGAAGCTTCTATTAGGTCTTCTTACAATTGACTTATTCCTCCTTATTGCTAGGCCTTATTAATATTAACCTTTATTACATGGAAATATGTTATTCTACCCACTTGAGGGGTTAGGTAGGATAGGTCCCTAACATGCCATCCCCCTTAAAATCAACCTTGTCCTCAAGGCTTGAGATGAGTAAATTGTTGTAGAATGCTAGCTGGCTTCCAGGTGGCATCATTTGGAGTTGTATCTTTCCATTGAACTAACACTTCCTTGATGGTGTGCTGACGAAGACGACGCTCACGATGGTCCAAAAATGCTTGTGGCTGCGACCAGATGGATCCTTCTTCATCCAAATCGGAAAGGCTGGTTTGAGTTTTGCACTTAGTTCCAATCACCTTCTTTAAGCAGGAGACATGAAAAACAGGATGGAGCTTGGAAGAACTAGGCAAATCTAACTGATAGGCCACCTGTCCCACGCGCTTGAGAAATGTCTAAGGACCATAAAATTTGGGCACCAGTTTCTGACAATGTTTAGCCTTGATCGGCTTGTTGCTTCATGCAATTTTGAGCCACTACCAAATTCTCTTTGAGGGTACGAAGAATAGCCTCTTGAACTATAAGCATTTGGTCAACCGCCTGAACCTTTGAGACACCTGACATGTAGGAGAGAATGAAAGGTGGCTTTTGTCCATATAATGCTTCAAAAGGAGTCATGCGAGGAGTTGTATGGTAAGAAGTGTTGTACCACCATTCATCTAATGGTAACCATTGAGCCCATTGATTTTTCCTTTCATAGGAAAAACAACTCAAATAAGTCTCCAAACACTTGTTGACAACTTCAGTTTGATCATCAGTGTGGGGATGATAGGCAGTGTTGAGATGCAATTGGGTGCCCTGTAGCCTAAACAGTTCTTGCCAAAAATTGCTGGTGAAAGTGGGGTCTCAATCAGAAACAATAGAATGAGGCATGCCATGAATCTTGAAGACATGATCCATGAAAAGTTGAGCCACAGTGGATGCAGTAAATGGATGTTGAAGAGCACATAAATGAGCATACTTGGAAAGACGATCAACTACCACCATGATTATTGACTTATTGCCTAATTTAGGTAATCCCACAATGAAATCCATCGAGATGTACCTCCAAATAGCGGGTGGAATAGGAAGAGGTTGGAGTGTGCCATGGGATTTGATTGTTTCTCCCTTGTTACATTAAAAAACATCACATTCTTCCACAAAAGTGTGAACGTCCTTTTTCATACCATCCCAGAAAAAAGAACGTTTGACCCTGTCATAGGTTTTGGTAAACCCTGAGTGGCCTGTTGTGGGAGTAGTATGAAGCTTAGAAAGCACCATGGATTTAAGTTGTGATTGTTTACTTAAATACAAATATCCTTTATAGCGAAGCTCATCATTGTGCCAAGAGTACCCTGGGGACACTGGAGAATTGTCTTGCAAATGTTGGATTAGATGCAAAATTTTACAATCTTGTAGCCATTCCTGGCGAACAACTTGGAGCCAATATGGGACAATGAAGGATAGGGAGAAAAGGGACCCTTCATCTTCATATTTTCGAGAAAGAGCATCACCAACCACATTTTCTTTGCCTTTCTTGTAAATGATCTCATAATCATATTTAAAGAGCTTAGTTACCAATTTTTGTTGCTCTAGAGAGGAAGGTCGTTGCTCCAGAAAATACTTGAGGCTTTGATGATCTGTCTTAATTTGGAAGCGTTTTCCCAAGAGATAAGGGTGCTAGGGATCTACTGTATGCAGAATAGCCAACATTTCCTTTTCATAGATTGATTAGCCCAAATGGTGGTTTGACAATTGTTTGCTGGTAAAGGCCAAAGGTCTTCCCTCTTGCATAAGGACTGCTCCAATTCCTCTCCCAGAGGCATCACATTCTAGGACAAAGGTCTTTGTGAAATCAGGAAGGGCCAAGACTGGAGTAGTGCACATAGCCTCCTTCAATGCTTGAAAGGCTTGATTAGCTGCAGGAGTCCAAGTGAAAGAATTATTTCTAAGTAGAGCAATGAGAGGTGCCACAATCTTTCCATAATTCTGAACAAACTTACGATAATACCCTGTTAAACCCAGAAAACCACGCAAGATTTTGATAGTCTTGGGGCAAGGCCAATCCTGCATGGATTCAATCTTCTTAGGATCAACTTGGACACCAACCTTGCCAACAATATGACCCAAGTACTCGACTTCTGAGGCGCCAAAGGCACATTTAGAGTGTGTTAGAACCCTATATAATAGGGAATCAGTGTTCTGAATGATATTTATCTTTTTCAGACATAGGTGTTCACTCATGACGCATGGCGAAGGCGGCGGAAAACGCCCGACAATGACCGAGCATAAGATGAATGTTTGCGCGCGAACTTCAAAGCAAGTTTTGGTGCATTTGGTTTGAAAGGAAAAAAAATTTACTCTTATGGGTAAAATGTAAGGTTGGGTTTATTTGTCAAAGTTGGGTTTATTAGCTATTTTTTGGTGAATTTGGCAAAAATTTGGCCCCTCGGCCTTTGCCTTTTAGCAGAATTTTATGAAAAAATTCAACATTATTTTTATCAAAAAATTATATGGGCCTAGGGCCAACACCCGAATAATCAACACACAAGCCAGCGCCATTTCATACACCAACAACCAACACAGCACCAACGCTTAACCCCAAAGCCCAAGCCTCGGGCTCGCTTCGTTGACATAACATGAGACTGTCGGATAATTTAAATGCTCAAAGATCAGTTCACCACACGAATGTGGGATATAGCCCACGGGAAAAAAATATTGAGCACAACGCGTCATTGGGATTTGGGAACGTCGGTGCATATAAACACCTGCGAATTCTTTCACCCGGCAGATGTGAGGTATTTTCCATTTAATAAAACAAAAGATGCACAATCTGGCCAAATGCCAATACAAGCACCTAGGATTTGTTATTAAGTGCCAAATACACCCAGCATGAGTTGCATCAGCAGTAGCATAGTAACGACGGGTGGAAATGAAACATCAACCAAGTGTTCGGATGTCAAATGCCAACAAAAGAGCAACAAGGAACCAGTACCAAATGCGCCCAGTTTGATATTCTTCAGGGGATTTTTTGATTGAATGTCTGAAAAATTGAGTTGAAGAAATGTTTAAAGGAACATTGTTCTCTGCGAGAGGAGAAACAATGTATAAAGATGATGGAGTTGAAAACAGTGAGAAGTCAGTTGTTTCCATTGTTATGATGTGAGCCAATGATTCCAACAAGATGATCTATCCAACGATGCCCTCTGCAAATGGTTTAAGTTGTAAATATCGTTACAGGGTTTTAACCAAAACCGGTGCGCCCAAGAGTTGAAGATAACATCTATATAAAATGTTGAGGTTTTGAAGATTACACCAAAGACTTATTATTAACCAGATCTTACAAAACTTGATGAGAATGAAATTATGCAGGCTTACTCTAGAATGAGATATGGAGGCTTAATCGAAGAATCTGGAGGTGAATTAAAGAAGGAGAAGCTACAGTTGCAGATGATGCTATTATTGCTAGCCAAGATGTTGTAAAAGAAGGACCTTGTCAGTCAGTCATTATTTCTCTGGCAAGGTTTTCCTCCACTGCTGTTAATGCTATTCTGAAATGTCTCCGATTATTGGATTCTATAACTCAACGCTACATAATACAACAAGCCAACTTAAAGGCTAAAACCATTCAAGTAAAAGTTGTACATCCTCTTAAGGTAATAGAAATAACGCAATTCAAGCATGGGATACATATTGATTGCAAAATCGATAAGGAATAAGTGGCAGAGCACTTTTGCAGAAATTTAGGGGAATTAAAAAAAAATAAAATAAGAACCGCTGGCAAAGTGATGTGTCGAACCTCTCAAAAAGGGCTATCTCCATACCATTTTCCCCCAGATTTTCAGGGATCTTATCAGTGTTTCCAGATGGCACAAAATTAGCTCCATATCATAGATTTTCATGCACAGCATCAACAACCTTCAGCAAATTCGGGACAACCAAGCAACAGTCACCAAATTCAGTTTTCATTTAGTTTATTGTTGGAGACAATTTATAGATGTCATGCTTGTATTGTAACTGCTTTTCTATTTTTAGAAAGCAGAGGTTATGAGCGTGAGGGCTGGCATGATAGCATTTTGGCATTTAGAGAGATGTAAAAGATAAAACAAGGGTTTGACTGGGCAGAATAGGAGAGGGTTCTAGCAGTAAAGTATTGGTTTTTATTGTTTCGACCTGTGTGAGAGGTCTGTAGATTTTATTTTCCTTTGCTGGAGCTGAGGGCTGTGTTTTAGCAGAGATCTTTTTCTGTATATTCAAAGACTGATCAGTAAAGGACAAGTTTTTCATAGGATTCCTGTGTGGAGATATTGGTGGTGTTTTTTCTCTGTTTAATGTTTTTCTTGTGATCATTATGCTTGTTTTCATTTTCTTATTATCAGAAGGAAAGTAATAGAAGCAGAATTTATCAGCATATACTCTGCCTCTCAGCTTGTGATAATCTTCATGTTTATCTTCTAAAAGGCTAGTTTAGGAATTCTTAGCTGCTCCTTTGCCTGGCTTTTTCCTCCTCTACTTCTTCCTCAAACCGACGCCATCAAAACTTAAATCGATCCAATGTTTCTGCTACCTTGCCCTGTGTAAAAGTCTTGTCCAGATCTGAGATGTGAATCACTTTTTAAAGCGCAGACCCCATTTGCCCAATGACCCTCCTTGCTGTCCCAAACTAACCATTTTAAAATAAAAAACTCCATATTTTTATTTCTTTCATAGCTAGCCTAAAATCCACCCCTTACAAACCAAGTTAAATCTAAAAGAGAGATCCCTCTCTGAGTCTTGGAGGGCTAGATCCAAGACTCGAAGCGGTTCGAGGTTACCTCTGT
>SNQJ01S0235611.1:0-13883 GCA_010110895.2 Picea sitchensis
GTATTCAAAGATACAATCCTCAAAACCAGTTGGGAATCAACAAGAAACCTTGCTGTCCCAAAGTTGCAGCAGTATGGAAAATATATATATCAGTAGTAAATAAGTTATAACATCTGCAAATTAAACTATCAAAATCAAGTATGTGATGTTGGAAAATTAGACTAAAAATGAGTAGGCAATCCTCCAATATTTGAACCAAGATTTTGACAGTAAGAGACGGTTGTAAATGAGAGTTATCAACAGGTATTTGTAACAACCCTATGGCTGTAGAAAATTCTTAGCCACTAAAATCAACAGGTAAACCACCCAAAAAATAGCTTATAACCAGTGGAACAGTCACCAATGCTTACAAGTAGATTTCAGCAGTAAAAAAGTCAGTAAAGAGTTAAAAAAAGATAAATTTGCTTCAGCCCTATTGGCTATAGCTTTACATTTATTACAAAATCTAGATCACTTGGCTAATCAAGATGCTCTTAGGGCATAAGAAGGCTTATAACATGTACAAATTAGATCCAAACTTAAACAATTCAATCTCCTTGAAATCACGTTTACCAATGCATGAATATTCAATCTCCAATGCATGTAGATTAGTGCATTATCTATTGGGTTATGGAGTCTCTTGTTTATGAGATAGATTTTGTTACTCCTCTATGGGTGTAAGCCTTTTTACTCCCTAGAGCAAACAATCCTTAGCAAGGTAAATCTACAAGGGTGTAAGCATTTTTACTCCTTGTAGCAACATTTTAAATAGCCTTTTCAATGACAATAAAAGAGAGGTCATTGATGGGGGGTGTATACCATTATACTCCTCCAAGGGTTTAACAAAATAACCTTGAAATCAAGAAGAAACACATACAATTGCATAAATTCCTTACCTAATCCAAGAGATAGCATGTAAACCCCTCATTTATCAAGATATCACCATAATTTGCCAAGAAAGAACATCCAAGAGAAGTCGCTAGCCTCATTCCACCAATAGACAAGAGAGATAGATTTGCCCAAGTAGAACGCAAATTTCAGCCAAGAACTTATGGAATTCTCCTTACAATTTGCAAAAATAAAAATAAAATAAAATTAAAACCCTTAGAAGGGTGACGTCATGCCCTAACGAGGTGACGTTGGGCCAGAAAATGAAACATTGAGCCTCAAGGAGCAAGTCATTGGGCTTCCAAAGGCCATGTGTCATGTCATCATGTGCTAGAGTGTCATGTCATGAATCTCCCTCCAAAAAACCACATCACCTAACCTTCAGAACCATCAAAACCCCCACCATAACCCCCATCATCCAAGGTGACGTAAAGGGATAAGATGTGACGCCCTAGGCCTCCAAAGGCCAACGTTCAAGTGAAAGGGGTCTGAATATCATCCTCTCATGCTTCCCAAGTGCCTCCAAAGGCAACACTCATCATCTCAACCCCCAATGAGTGGGGTGCATCATCCATTTTGTGGGCTTCAAGCCCCTATGAAGGTCCAAAAGGCCTAGTCCCTTCATGAAAGTACTTCTACTAGGCAAGGTCCCGCAAAGAAAAACAAGTACTCCCTCCAAGGGTCCACAAGTCACATGAATCATGTCAAGTAATCCAAATTCAATGAAAGAGCCACTTAAACAAGTGTATTAAATCCCCTCTTTTAGAGTTTGACATATGCTCAAAGACCTTATAAAATTTGCCAAATTTAGGTATGGGAGAGGTGTCATGGTGCCCTATTGGGTAAGTCAATCCCCAAGTCAATGAATGTTTCCCAAGAAGACCCCTCTCTAGGCCATGCAATGAGTATGAGGTGGGTGGGGGGAAAGTACTTCTAGGCATGGGGTTCCTAACATATCAAGGATTCATGTTGTCTCATTTATGGGTTCCTTTGTGGAGGGTGTGTTGCACCGTTTTTTGCAATGCAATTTTTTTCCAAGCCCTTTATTGCCATTAATTTATTAGGGTTCAAACATTGAGTACCATGTGCATGGAAAATAAAGAGTATCGCAATGCCACTTGAATCTAGAAACAGACAGAGTGCCATATGCAATGGAAAGTAAGAGACACCGAAAAATGCATTTCCTCAACAAGTGGGACATTTATTAATTATTTGCTTTCCTTTTTTATAGATCCATTTTTTGTGGAGAAGTGTTTCATTGCCCTTAGGACCTTAGGGCGATCATCTAGAAGGATCATTTATGGTTTTTAACTTTTTTCAGCTACAACACCTCTGGGCCTTTAGCCCTTTCTTCCCATGAAATGAGGTACAAGCCCTTCTTGGGGTCAGTGAACCCAGAAAACCCAAAAGATGAGGAAATAGAAAGGAATAAGTATGAGAAGTTGTTATTATGGGCAAGAGTGGTACAATGACCCTTCAAGGAGACCCCCAGTAGCAACCCTCTTCTCTAGAGTGACCCACTTACTAGAAAACCATGTCAACCACCAAGGTGAAATAAGGAAAAAGGTATAAATTCCAAGCAAATGTTTCACAATAAAGAGAGGACCTTTTGCAACATGTTCAAATGCTTCAGTTATCAAGGTGACACTTACCATGAGACCGAACTTTTAACCTCATGAAGCAATACCTAATGTCCTTTGGGAGCCAAGCCGGTGTGGTGGATGTTACTGAAGATGAATGATAGTATGTGGTCTAGAGGAGGGGCTCTATATGCACAACGTGGGCTCTGTCGATCATATGGATTTCGACACTCCATGTTTGCAACCTACGGGCCTCAAGACTTCATCTCCTTAGTTACCTCTAGGAAAATGGGGGGTAACTTTTGGATCTTACTTGGGGACATGTGCTCGTCGTAGAGTACACGAGAACATCAACATCTCCTGGCAAGACCTTTGTTTGCATACACTCAAACAAAATATCAGAGTATCGACGGGTGGTTTGCTCACCCTTTATTCATATGATCAAAATTTCAAAATTGACAATTATTCCTTAAAAATAAATTTTCTCATTTTTTCAAAAACTTTTAACTAACATGTAATATGATTTAGGCAAATGAATCATACAATTATGCATGAATGCAAATAAAACATGTAAATGAAACATGAGTATGTGAATCCTAACAAGTGCAACTAATTTACCATGAACACACAAATGCAAATGCAAGAAAGCAAATGACCTACCTACTTACCTGGGGCCCGAGCCTCGAATAAGTCAGGTTTCGTCGACATAGGGTCAGAGGATAGACCCATCAACTAGCAATGACATCTTCCTCCCATCCATGACAAATAAATAGTAAGCACCTTTTTTGGACTTCTTTTTGACAATGTAAGGGCCTAGCCATATAATTTCACTCCTCTTATCGTATTTTGGTTTTTTTTTCCTTTTATCCCACACGAGTGCAAGGCTTCCTTCATCAAATTCAACATAAGGTATATCTTCAATATATGGTTATGTAGGTGGATCCGCCTTGACCATGTCCTTGATAAACTTTTCTCGCTCTTCATCTTTCTTATCTTCATCCTTCTTGAGTATATTTATGGATCCTGGATCCTTTCCTTGGTATTTCACAAGTTTCTCTTTATACTTGTATGTCTTCGGACGCAATGTATCAATGCAATCTTCTTGCGCAAAAGGTAAATACCAAGGATCATACTCAATGACTCGAGGTATCACATCATACTCACAATTACTCCAATAACCTGGATCATTTGGATCAAGTATATGTTTCTTAGCAACCGATTGACTGTACAAAATCTCAAATGTCTCGTCTCCCATCAAGATGTGTGCATGAGACAAATCCATACTAAGAAAACCACCAAGGGTAGCTGACTAACTTCTCGACAAGAGCATGCCCTAAGCGTCTGGAACATCAATCACAACTATGTTCATAATGAGGCTAATGTGAAGGAAATCCTGCAAATAGACTTCCGCATCCTTTATGAGACTGTAGACTGTAATGTCCCCACTTTGGGACATCATTACATTACAGAGTGTTATGATGACCAAAGTAACGAGATGGAGGTTATAGTGAGTAAAATGACTATTGAGGGGTATTTTGGGGTCCGACTTGTATCGCTCATCGTATTTCATCATTATGATCCATTATGCACAATTGGGCTTTGGTTCCGTTCCATTTCGACGATTTCCATGATTTTGAGTTATTTTGGGCTATAGGTTAATTAAATTTAGTGGTCATATTGGGAATAATACTTGGAGGAACCTCTTAGTGTGATAGCTCATTGGAATCGAGAGGAACAACACTACAAGGTAGGATGATGAGAAGTAACTTTCAGTGGCCAAGGAAGCCACAAGGAGAGATAAGGTGCTTTTCAGAGGTAAAATAGTTAATTAATTAATTAATTAATAATTAATAAAGTAAAAGTCACTTTAGAGGGACAAGGTGAGCATGAAGGATAAAATAGAGGCAAGGACCTCTATTCTCTCATTCATGTGGATTATCAGTTTTGATATCTGGCTTCTAGCTAGTGAGCCCATGCCTTGGGGGTTTTGAGGGTTTTGACTTAAACCCTAGAGATCAACTCGGTGGTGAAAGATCCCACCCAACCTGGTCCAAGCTTGGTCACAGAGGTGAAATATTCCTCCCTCACCATTCTACANTCAGGAGAGTTCTACACCAACCACAGGTACAGAAAGAGAGAGGGCGCACCATTGAGGGTTTCCAGCAAGGGGGGGCGCATTTGTGGAGCTAGAACAATTCGTTTTGGCCAAGGAGACGAGATTTTGGAGATTTTGGTTATTGGGTTTTCTTTGTAGAGGCCATAGTGCCATTCTTGGTCCCTTCCGAAGGTATTTTTGTGGAGATTTGATTTATAATGAGAGTGGGATGATTTTCCCAAGAGGAGGGTGCAACTTTGGGGTGGATCTTCTCATGAGAGGGATCCAAGCTTCATCCTTTAGTTAGGGATCTACTATGTCTTGCATCTACACTCAATATCTACCTTTATAGAGGGTTTGTCTTGCTATCAGTGTCAAATAGGAGGAGGGACAAATTATTGTGCCTTCAGTCATCCAGGAGGGCGCAAGCCAGATTAGGGAATTGCGCATTTAGTGGGGAATAACTTCACCATTCATCTTGAGGCTTTACCCGGGGTTTGAGATTGTCCCGATCTACATCTTGGCATCTTCATCGGAGGATCTAGAGGTATTGAGAAGCAAGGCTAAATTATTGAGGGTATTCAATGTTCCAGCAGAGCGTAGCTCATCCAGCTTGAGGTTTGGCACCTCAAAGGGCAGGGACCTCAACATGTTATTCATGTATGGTAGTCAGGTGGCCTTGGGAGGCTTACATCTGGTCTTCTTGATCTTGCTTTAGAGTGATCTCCATTTTGCTACTAGATATTAGCTATATTGTACCAGATTTGCAGATCCATTGTATTAGGGTCTTCTACTATTATGAACAAAATCAGATCTCAGGCATTTTTGGTTATTCATGGTATTATTGGTCTTGCATCTTGTTGAGGTATGTTCCATTGCTATATCTTCTTATTTGTTGCTGCAAACACACATTAAAATCATCAGTGTAACCCTAGCGCAACCTAAAGGACCATAATAAGCAAAGTGTTTGACGAAATGCCACAATCAGAAACATTTTAAAAATACATGCAAAACGTGATGTTCCTGGCATCTTGGCTTGGGAACATTACAATGGTATCAGAGCTTAGACTCCTGTCAGCTTGAGGAATATTCCATAAGGAAAGATGGAGTCTATAGACTTTGCTAGAGAGGTGGTAAGTTGTGAATGGGAATATCACACCCTTAGTAAGAGATTTAAGACTCAAGTAACTCTCCAACAATTTATATCCATGAAAAACCCTAAATGGAGCAAAGATGAGGTTACACGTTGGGCTAGCATAGTAGAGGGAAACAAAAGATGGAAGGAAGCACAGAGCATTCCTACACCCAGTAGGAGTAGGCAACTTTGCTACAGTTGCAAAGTGCCTTGGGAACCGGATCATAGATGTAGGGGTAAAGGTAATAAACACATTATTGAGATGCACTATGACAGTGATGATGTGGTATGTGAGGACACAGAGATAAAAGCTTGTTTGGAGCAGTCTGATGACGCTAGAGACTCTTGCACAGAGGCTAGCGATTCTTGCACGCTTGGGGAGGGTAGTGACCCTTGCAGATTGGATGGGAAGTTGGATGGACATGATGATAGCACCTGTACTTCAGCAGCCGTACCACAGAGTGTTGATGACCTTACACTTCAACAAAGCTATGACACTATTGGGGATTCACATGTGTTAGCACCCAGGCCTGATGAGCTTCTTATAATGACCGTGACACATTTGTCATATTTTCAGACACCCATGATAGCCACAACACATGAGGATATCAGTGGCATTTCAGATATGATGGAGGAGCCTGGTATGAGGGATGCACACCATGGACATATGGATCCATAGACCCAGAAGGAGAGACATGACTTGGAGACAGTAGACCTTACACATACATATCAGTATGAGGAGTCTGAGTCATTTCTTTTGGAGATTCCATTGGTTGAGCAGGTTGCGGAGACTGACAGTTTGACGAGACCCTTACTTACCAGGATCGATTGACATTGATGAGGATGCACTCCTTACTGATCGAGATGACCATAGCACGTGTCTAGACACATCTGCATGGGATCCAGGCGCAGATGATAGTAGCACGGTGAGTGAACAAGAGGATACAACTGCCCATGCTGGATACAATATGATTCATATGGGGGTAGCTTTCGGTGACAGTGTGCAGGCATACAGGAAGACCCAGTAGAACAATGGACAATGGGAAGTTCAGTGCCTTATCTTTTGCAGAGAGTGTTGTTGGGGGTTCCAGGTTTGACACTAGTAGTGAGGGGCATGAGGTAGCACCTCCGCATGACTATGATCAGGATTCACGCTACTTGGAAGGACATCTGAGAGTCAGTGAGGACATGATCTTGGAAACCACTAGGCGCATTGATGACACACATGCATTGATGGCCGAGTGTTGCTGGAGGGCATCATTGGCATATGATATTTCAGATGGGGGATTTTCCATAGATGACTTTCATACTCTCAGGGAGAGAGTTTCTGTGATGAGGACTGACTACCAGCAGTTGTTGATGGACAGAGACTATTTATTGAGGATTGGCGAGATGTATCACAAGGCCCCGAGGGAGAAGGAGTTGGAAGTGGACAAACTCGCTCATGAGTTAGAGAGCACTCGAGGATTCTTGAAAGGCACACAAACAACCCTTCAAGAATTAGAGACCTGATCAGAGGAGCTCCTTGAGGAGATCAGAAAGAGATCCACTACATCTATCTTAGTGGAGAGTCAGATATATCCTACAGTCACATTGCTAGGGGATGTTGGTGGCTTAGCAGAGGAGCACCAATTGATGGAGGAGCATGAGGAGTACCCAGGATCACTGATGAGTATGGAGAGTTATGATCTGTAGGCATAAGAGATACCCTCCACGAGGATCCTTGAGACAGTCGAGCACTCACATACACATGGGGACTCCAGAGCCAGGGGCATTTATGAGGACACTTCTATTGGTGTCCCAGGAGCGATTGACCTTCCTCTAGAGGTTGACCCAGTAGTACACCCAGGATCCATGATGCTGTAGGAGTATACAGGAGATTGCATGAGTATGTAGGAGCATACAGTGGTGAGTGATAGTTCACAAAGACATGCCGAGTTGTGCATTGGGATTCAAATGGACGCATCCGATTGCAGGGAGGATACACACATAGTAGATTATGGAGATTCCTCTCCCTTACAGATGTGGATAGACCTGGGATATCACCTTCACAATATCAACAGTTGCATGGATGATGACGGATGGAGTGTGGTTGACCAACGGTTTGATCAATTACCCTTGGTTGTACCTGATGATTGGGGTTCAGTGATGACTGCAGGCGAGTATTTATCATGGGTATCGGTGGATGAGCTTCTGGTCGAATCCTTGGGATTGACTAAAGCATGTGATATTTTCCAGTTCTATAGTCAGCTACAGATGTTTCTGTTAGCCTTTTCCGACACCTTCATCATTGAAAACAACATGAGAGGCGATAGACAATGGAAGAAGACATGGAGAGTTGTTAGGCCGAGACCACCGGACATGAGTGATTTTACGACATACAACAAGATAGGGGTGGATCATCATAGGCAAACAATTGAGACTTGGTGTGTGATGGTGAGCATCATAGGCCAGGAGATAGCAGACATCTCAGAGGGTGACACAGATACCGATTCTCATGAGGATGAGCACGAAGGGATTCTAACAGTGATCAGTATGACACAGGAGCAGTTAGCAGGGATTGGGAGTGATAAACTTCCAAGTTTTCCATGGGATCCGAGAGTTCATTTGATTAGTAGGTCGTTTCACTTTATGATGACCCAGGTTGCGCTAGAGAGCCACATACTTCACTTTGGGTTGGTTTTGAGTGGGCCTGCACAGACTTGTCCTATGGAGCGAGATAGTTTCCTCCTCTTGATGATCATGATAGAGCTTGGAGATGGTTGGGCAGGTACTACTTCCACAAAGATTCTTTTACAGATGCAGCTTTAGGATAGTAGGTCCAGTTGCCACATGTATTCCATCTTGAGAATCTAGGAGTGGGGGATCCAGTATATATACACGGAGCAGACAGTCATGGTCAGAGTAGTGCAGCGCCATCATGGTGATCTTTGGAAGAGACTAGCATGGGACCCGAGGATTCAGGGTTGAGAATTTCACTAATTGATGGAGGCGAGTGGACACTTGCAGGGGTAGGTTATTTTGACTTTCTAGTGAGATTTAGTATTGAGGAGAGCACATCACTTGAGGGTGTCTCATGGAGGTCTTGCAATACCTCACTATGGCAGCATCATGTGCAGTTGATGGAGACTGTGTTGGTCTTGATGTGGATTCAGAGGGTGGACTCATTTCGAGATGAGGTCATGTATCATGTGCAAGAGACTCATGGTGTTGATATGCTTCAGGATCATGCTTCACAGGGTATTGCAGTTCATGTCCTGATAGGGGACCCAGGGGGCGGAGTGCGTGATAGTTCATCTTTGGGTGGAGCCTATTGTGTGTCCCAAAGGTGGACATGGGACCTAGGTATTACATTTGGATGGATTCAATTATTTCTCGAGGATAAGAAATATTCTAGCAGGGAAGACTGTAATGTCCCCACTTTGGGACATCATTACATTACAAAGTGTTATGATGACCAGAGTAGCCAGATGGAGGTTATAGCACATACAGTGACTATTGAGGGGTATTTTGGGGTCTGACTTGCATCGCTCATCGTATTTCATGATTATGATCCATTTCGCACAGTTGAGATTTGGTTCCATTACATTCCGACGATTTCCATGATTTTGAGTTATTTTGGGCTATAGGTTAATTAAATTCACTAAGTAGGTCATATTGGGCATAATAATTGGAGGAACCTCTTAGTGTGATAGCTCATTGGAATCAGGAGGAACAACACTACAGGATAAGACGATGAGAAGTAATTTTTAGTGGCCAAGGAAGCCACAAGGAGAGATACAGTTCTTTTTAGAGGTAAACTAGTTAATTAATTAATTAAAGTGATTTAATTAATTAATCAATAATTAATAAAGTAAAAGTCACTTTGGAGGGACAAGGTGAGCAATAAGGATAAAAGAGAGGAAAGGGCCTCTATTCTCTCATTCATGTGGATTATCAGTTTTGATATTTGGCTTCTAGCTAGTGAGCCCATGCCTTGGGGGTTTTGAGGTTTTTGACTTAACAAACCCTAAAGATCAGCTCGGTGGTGAAAGATCCCACCCAACCTGGTCCAAGCTTAGTCACAGAGGTGAAATATTCCTCCCTCACCATTCTCCATCATATCTACTCAGTTTTAGGAGAGTTCTACACCAACCACAAGTACAGAAAGAGAGAGGGTGCACCCTTGAGGGTTTCTAGCAAGGGGGGGGCACATTTTTGGAGCTAGAACAATTCGTTTTGGCCAAGGAGATGAGATTTTGGAGATTCCGGTTATTGGGTTTTCTTTGTAGAGGCCATAGCACCATTATTGGTCCCTTATGGAGGTATTTTGGTGGAGATTTGATTTATAGTGAGAGTGGGACGGTTTTCCCAAGAGGAGGGCACAACTTTGGAGTGGATCTTCTCATGAGAGGGATCCAAGCTTCATCCTTCAACTAGGGATATACTATGTCTTGCATCTACACTCTATATCTAACTTTATAGAGGGTTTGGCTTGCTATCGGTGTCAAATAGGAGGAGGGTCAAATTATTGGGCCTTCAGTCATCCACGAGGGCGCAAGCCAGATTATGGAATTGTGCATTTAGTGGGGCAGAACTTCACCATTAATCTTGAGGCTTCACCTGGGGTTTGAGATTGTCCCGATATACATCTTGGCATCTTCATCGGAGGATCTAGAGGTCTTGAGCAGAAAGGCCGAATTATTGAGGGTATTCAGTGTTCTAGCAGAGCGTAGCTCATCCATCTTGAGGTTTGGCACCTCAAAGGGCAGGGACCTCAACGTGTTATTCATGTATGGTAGTCAGGTGGCCTTGGGAGGCTTACATCTGGTCTTCTTGATCTTGCTTCAGAGTGATCTCCATTTTTCTAGTAGATCTTAGCTATATTGTACCAGATCTGCAGATCCATTGTATCGGGTTCTTCTACTATTATGAATAAAATCGGATCTGATGCATTTTTGGTTATTCACTGTATTATTGGTCTTGCATCTTGTTGAGGTATGTTCCATTGCTACATCCTCTTATTTGTTGCTGCAAACACACATTAAAATCATCAGTATAACCCTAGCACAACCTAAAGGACCATAATAAGCAAAGTGTTTGACGAAATTCCACAATCCAAAACAGTTTAAAAATACATGCAAAACGTGATGTTCCTGGCATCTTGGCTTGGGAACATTACATAGACCTTCACCTTTCTCAAATAAATACCGCAAACATTTCCATAAGGGTGAATTGTCTTCAAACCAAGTTGTTTCATGACCTTTAAGTACATCACATTTGTTGAGGCTCTGGAGTCTAGCATACAATTATTCAAACATAAACCCTTTATGCCCAAAGAAAGGTAGAAAGGAGGGTTATCCTAACTTAAATTCCCATAGTAGATGGTATTCCAAATTACTGGAGGATCTCCTTGTTCATCTTGTACCTTTAAATTTAAAAAGGAACATTGCACATCTCTACCACAAGCACTGACATATTCATCTTTCCAATCATACCTGGCACATCAATGTTTAGATAAATATCTTCTTTCATTGATGTAGGTTGTGGAAGCTATAACACCCCAAGACCGAACCCCAGTTGTAAATGTGAATATGTTTTGTAGGCTGGTGAGCCAGTTTATTATAAGTCAGGAGGCTTATGTGATGATTAGGTCGGAGAGGCTAGATGCTAAAGGCCAGTGGGCCTATTTTCGTATATGTAAACACTCATATCATTAATATAATACATCGTTGCGTGTAGACCAACCACAATAAAATAATATGGGGGACTAAACTCCACTAGGAAGGGAAAGGGAGGGGCTATGAGACTAGGAAAAAGGGCGAAGCTTGAGGGCTTAACTCCAAGAGAATATTATATTATTATTTACTAAAGACTATGGTGAGGATAATTATTTTATCCTAAGTCTTATGGGAAGTGGAATGAATCATAAGTGGAGAAAGAGAGAACTCCTGGAGAGACATGTGTCAATCAGGGAACATGTAAATATATGTGGGGAAAATAGTGTGGTATCCCATCTTCTCCCATTCACACACGCACTCAACATTCACACACAAGACCATTCTTTTGGTTGACCAAAGAATTCACGCACTAGGCCATTCTCTCCATCGTTGAACCTCATCATCATTCACGCACCCCTGGATCCTGCACACACTTTGCATCTACCTCGTACATTTCCTTCTATGCACAATGCACTGGTACTTTATCTGAACCCGTACTGTACCTTATCGAAAGTTTGTCTCTGCTACCATTACCTGTTCCTTACCCGAAATTTGTTGTTGACCATCACCCGCACCTTTCCAGTTATGTTCAACGCCCCTTTTATTGCCTAAGTGTGGTTGTTGCCACCACCTGTTCCATAACCTGTTTTTTGTTGCTGCATTCACTTGAGTTGGTACCAAGTTGACTAGAGCACTGGATTGAAGAAGAAGGTTGTCAGACCCATGCGATTGAAGAGGAAGGTTGTCAGGCCTGTGAATAACTCTCTCCAAGTGAGAGAATTGTTGGGGAATTTAATTCTTGAAGGAGCCCAATTGCAGTTACAGTGCTCTGAGACTTCCTGTCCGACTTGTTGTTGAAGCCGTGGAAGGGAAGTGGGGAAGTCAAAGGACTGTTGAGCAGAGAAGGAGCACACTTCCTGGGAGGTTGTAGGATGGTAGTTTGAGTTGGCTCCTGGGACGAAATCCTTCTTGTTGTATGTATTGTCTCAGCCTAGCTAGGAATCCCTTTACCCAGGTGGAGTTTAGTCCCATCTCGGGGGTGTACCACTGCTGAGAGCTTTGAGTAGCGTGGTCTAAGGTTGGGAGGATCGTGGAAGGTATGCACGTAGTTGGTGGTCTTCGTTTAGAAGATAAGTATCAATTATGTGTTCAATTGCATGCTGGGTATTTGTACATGTCTTTATATTTATAAGTATTGCCTGTGTATATTGTAGGTATAGGTTTACTGTTATTTTTGCATGAATTTGTGTATTAGCCGAATGTATTTCTCTGTTTAAATTTGTACCATATATATATATACATACCATGGGAATGAAGAATTGTTATGTGGAACAACCCAACGACCTAGAAGGCTGGCGATGCTACAATATGGTATCAAAGTTTAATAAGAGTGTTTTATGGAGAAACATGGCCTGACTTGGGTGTTCAGGGATGTTACAAATTGGCATCAGAGCCCTAGTTTCCAACACTAATCTTGGATGGGCCGAGCAAGTTGATTTACTTGCACGAAATTGGGCAAAAGCCCCAATTTCTGTTGGTAAAATTCTTGGAAAATTGGAGGAAATTGACCAAAGTGGTGAAATTTTCGTAATTAATACATGTTTAGGCCAAATCAAACATGAGACTTTGGTAAATACCCAAGCTTAGAGAAGAGAAGTCTCTCTTTGGGAGAAGAAGAACGATTGAGATCAATTCAGGAAAAGACAGATCCTCCACATATGTCGGATCTGGGAAATTAGCGCGGATGTTAAACCCTCAAGTCCTTCGGACTTCGTTGGTTCGACAATTGTTAAGTATTTGAGAGAAGGGAGGAAAAATCCCCAAAGCTCCGAAGCTCCAAAGTGACTTGACATCGTAGATCGTTTGGGAGAAGGCGAACCGTTGGATTCCCGAGTGGTTCGACAAATCGACACTCTGGGAAAAATTGTTTGTGGTTGCTCGGAAGGATGAGTTCCTAGAAATCCCGAAGTTCGGAGTCAATCCAGACTGTTCACATTTGGGGACACGTGTCCACAGATTAGCAAGATTTTAGAATTTCAGCATTCGGGAGTAATAAGGTATATTGGTGCGAAATCTTCCGAAGCCCGGAGTTCCGAAGTCACGGAGCGTCAGAGTGACGTGGCCTGCTGACATCACCTAGGGTGACGTGAACCCACTTGATGCTTTCCACGTGTCATGCTATTACATGTTTTTGACAGACCGATGGTACCAATGAGAGCTTGACACGTTTCACCCGTAGATTGGGCCACATGTCCTCTCCATAATTATGCCACGTATTACCCATGGTGCATAGTTGTTGATGCAACTCCAGAAGTTCGGAGATTAGACACCCAGGGATAAGGGAGTATGTTGATGCAAGAACCTCCGAAGTGCGAAGTTCTGGAGAACTTCTCCAGTTCAACATTCAAAGGGAATGTTGTGTGGTATAGGCAGAACCTCCAAAGCCTGAAGCTCCAGAGCCCCGAAGCTTCGAAGAAAGGTCTGTGCATCGTCATGTGAACATAAAT
>SNQJ01S0235613.1:3144-13882 GCA_010110895.2 Picea sitchensis
TTTTACAGTGCCAAATGATTTGTACATGATGATATCTGTGATGTGTTTTAATTTACATGTGATGTGCAATTTTGCTTTCCTTAAATCTTATATGTGGGCGAGATACCGATCCATGATGTAATTAGCTAAAGAATCCGAAACACTGTTGAGTTCTCTTGGAATGTGTCTATATTCAATGTAATCAAACATTCATTCAAGATGGCGAACTTGCAGGTGGAGACGTAGCAGGATAGTATTACAGATAGCATAGATACAGTTGAGTTGATAGACCACGAGTTGGGAGTCTAAGTAAACAATGATACGAGAGATACCTAGGGAGGAGGCTTGGGTCAAAAGTCCAATGACAGCGTGATATTCTGCCATATTATTGGTCGCTGGTCCTAAGAAAATACCTCCTGAACTCACCACCTCGTCAAATTGGTAAATGACCCATGATGTTGAAGAAATGTTTCGGGTATGTCGACTAGCGCCATCCGCGAACCCGAAAAAGGTAGGAAAGGAAGACGTCATCTGCACATGAAAACACAAGCACAGTCATGAGTGGAAAAGGTAAAGACTCGAGCATGCGAAAGAAATAGACACACCAAACTAAAATACAATAATGTACAAAGTATAGATGCTAGGTGATCTATGCATAGTACTTTTTAAGGTAAAGCCCATTTCGGGGCTCTCCCAGGAAAATTCCATCATAATCTACTAATTCGTAGGCGCCTCTATGTAGAACACGCTTCACGATGTAAGGACCATGCCACAGAGTTTCTAACTTACCTGTCCCCAATTTGTCATGAGCTTGGTCATAAACGAGGACTAAGTCTCATTCTGCAAAAGTCCAAGGATGGACGGATTTGTCGTATTGACTCTTAATTCGTTTCTGATGTGCCTCATTGACGAGAGAAGCATCACGATGTGTTTCGTCCAGCTTGGATAGATATAAAAAGAGTTCTTCTTCAACAAAAGTATGGGGTAGGAGTTCTACTTTAAGTTTGAGAGATGGAATCTCGCACTCGATTGGTAGAACGTCTTCGATGCCATACATCAACTGGAAAGGAGTAAATCCAGTTGCAGTTTTCACGGAAGTGTGATAAGCCCAGAGAGCGGAGAAAAGTTGTAGATGCCACGATGTCTTGTTTTCCCCTACCATGCATTGGATCATGGTTTTTAGGACTTTGTTGATGGCCTCAACCTGTCTGTTAGCCTGAGGATAGTAAGGGGATGAGTTTTCATATCGAAAACCCAATTTGACATGCAGTTCACTCATCATCTGGTTCTTGAAGTGTGCACCATGATCAGTGACAATGGCTCGTGGTACACCAAAACAAGTTATGATATGGTTGAAAAGAAACAGAGCTGTGGTACGACCATCGTTCAGGAAGGTAGCCATAGCCTCAACCCATTTGGTAAAGTAGTCGATGGCGACGATTATATAATCGTACCCCCCGGCTGAGGTATGCTTACACTGCATGAAATCAATACCCCACTTGGCGAAGGGGTTGATGGCGATAATGGGGTGCAGCGTAGTAGGGTGGGTGTGTGCCTTCTTGTTAAATACTTGGCAGGGTGGGCATTTTTTCACTGTCTCGATACAATCTTTGAAAATCAAGGGCCAAAAGTAGCCGGCACGTAGGATTTTTTGGGTTGTGGCCATCCCGGAAAGGTGACCGCCATAGGCACCAAGGTGACAATCATTCAAATTGCATTCAGCCTTCTTGTGAACCAGACATCATCGAAGGATAGTGTCGATACCACGGCGATACAAGGTGTCGTTGATGATAAGATAACGACGAGAATGGTGGTGAATACGTCGACGCTCTTCGCGAGAAATGTTAGGCTGAAAATGTTGGGTTTGAAGGTAAAGGAGGATGTCTCCGTACCAAGGATCAGAGGTGTTGATGAGGAAAAGAGATTCATCGGGGAGAGAATATCTAGGTTCGATGTCTTCATCGGCACGAGGGAGAGCACAGATGAACTCTGCAAACACTAGGGACTTTTTGACTTTGGACTTCGTAAATTCAAGATCAAATTCCTAAAGGATAACGATCCATTTAGAATATTTTCCCCCAAGTACTTGACGTGTCAAGACGTGGTACATGGGGTTGGAGTCCATAATCACCGTGGTGGTGCATAATAAGATGTAATGGCGGAATCTCTGGACAATGATGACAGCTGCCAGACCCAGTTTCTCTACATGTGAATATCGGAGTTCGGGTCCAGATGGACTTTTGATCAGGTAATAAATCACATGTTCTTCACCGTTGGGGTCCTCCTGAACTAACACCATCACAATAGTGGAAGTGGAGGCGGCTAAGGAAAGGATGTAGTCCTTTGTATACTCCGGAGGGTGCAACAAGGGTGCGTGGGTCAAGGTGTGCTTGAGAGCATCAAATGACCGTGGGGCAGTGTCATCCCAGATGAAAGGGGTGTTTTTTTGTAGTAACCGCATGAATCCTTTAGTGATCTCAGCATAGTTGCAAATGAAACGACGGAGGAAGTTTTCTTTGCCTTGCAAACTTTGGAGTTGGGTTAAATTGGTAGGTGGGGGTAAGGCTAGAATGGCCTTAATCATTAAGGGATCCACCCTGATCCCATCTTTGGAGACAATGAAACCGAGGAGTCGACCAGATTTGATAGCGAAAATGCACTTATGTGGGTTCAAGCGAATACGGTAGAACCAACATTGAAGAAAAATAGCCCGTAAGTGATCAACATGATCTGATCGGTTGGATGAGTGGGCAGGTAAGTCGTCGAGGTAAGGCTCTGTGATATGCGTGATATCGTGGAAAGCGTACGACATGGCCCACTGGAAAGTAGCACCAGCATTTTTGAGGCCAAAAGGTAGCTTTCGATAGGCAAAAGTTCCCCATGGGAAGATAAAGGCAATCTTATGTTGATCAGCAGGTAAGATTTCAATCTAGTTATACCCATAGAAGCCATCCATGAAAGAGAAGATTACGCTCCCAGCGCAATTATCGATGATTTGGTCAATGAAGGGTGTAGGGTAGTTGTCCTTGGGACAAGCTTTGTTGAGATTTCGATAGTCAACACAAACACAAATGGTTCCTTGTTTTTTGGCAACCGAAACAAGGTTGGAGACCCATTCTGTCAAAGGGATGGGATAGATAAAGCCAAATTTTAGAAGTTTCTCAACTTCTTCCTTTATAGCTGCGATTTTCTTGGGATGAATCGGGCGAAGCTTTTGTCGAACAGGTTTTATGTTAGGGTAAGTCTTGATTTCGTGCACGACAATTGAAGGGTCAATCCCTAGCATTTCCTCGTAGCTCCATGCGAAGACATCGCAAAATTATTTAAACAAAGTGATGTAAGAGACCACTTCTTTGGGTGTGCAATTAGCACCAAGGTTAATGTTTTCCATGACACCTTCTTTGATCGAAATGTCAATAACGATCGTAGTAGATATGTTACCCATATTCCCCTCAGAGAGAGTATATTGTGTGAGGATGGGAGATTGTGGAGCATCAGTAACATCGGGAGGGAAGACAGAGTGTATGTCTTGGTGAATTTCTTCCAAAGGCAGAAGAAAAGAGGATCGATGATGGTTATCATCCCAAGGTAGATCGTCAATGCTAAGCATTTCCATAATAGATTTGTCAGAAGGGAAAATTTGGTAAATGTAATCGATGGCAGACGATAGGGAATCCAACCAGGAGGGCACCGAGTAGGCATCAGGTGCCAATAAATGTGGGTTGTTTGGAGAGGGAGAGGAATATTGAATAGCTACGTATGCAGCCTCGACTAGGCTAAGTGACATAGTGTCACCGATCACATTGAATTCCATAGGACTAGGTACAACCCAAGGATCAGATGATTCCAAGGATTGATAAGGCATAGTCGAGATCATATTGATGGTGGAAATATGATGCACGGTAGGTGGAAGTGGTGTAGGGAAGGTACCCATAAGGCTAGAATCTTTCAACAAGACAACACCAACGCTTTCACACGTAACTAGGTGGTCTCCCAAAAAGGGAATGTTGTTGGTGACAGGGGTGCGAGCGTCGGGTGTATAGAAATTGAGTTGGTCGATAGTGACAATTTTTCCTTGATGGGGGAATTGTACACATCGAAACACCAACGAGGCGATGACAGTCATAGTGTAGAACCAACTTCTTCCAAGTAGTAGGTTGTAATCGAGGGGGGCATCGACCACCTCGACATCAACGGTAACAATTTTTCCACGCAACTGAATGGCCAAGGATTGTAACAGTCCGTGAGGATGAAAAACTCGTCCATCAAAAGCGCGTAACATCGTAGGGGATTTGTTAAGGGCAGGTGATTTTAAGCCTTTCCAACAAGATAAAGACATGACACAAGTAGAGGCTCCCTCATCCAAGATAGTTCGGTGGATTTGTTGATTGTGAACAACAACATTGATTTGAAAAGATAACTAGTGGGAGAGTCATTGTTGATGATCATCCAGGTTAAACGTGAGGTTGTTAGAAGACTCAGGGTCGAAAGCGTCGATAGCAGCTAAGAGTGTTCTACGTTGGTTGGGACAGTGTTGTAGAACTTCCAAGGTGGACATAGCACATGGTGCTTGGGCCAAATCTTCTACAATGTTGTAGTTTTGGGCAACCCGTGAACTAGGATTGAAGGTAGATTTCTAGATAGTGCTCTTAGGAGGGCGTAAAATGGAGTCAAATGAAGGTTTCTCAATATGAAGCGGCCCAGATGGAGGGTTGGCAGATGGAGGACTAACAGAAGATGGTAACGGGTCCGGTATGGAACCATTAGTAGTCTTCGGCTTATCAGGTTTAACTGGCATGTCATATGTTGCAGAGAGAGTGGTCAGATTAACCCTGTTAAACATGTAAATGTGGGCACTTGTCGAGGCCTCATCATGGGATTGGTTGGAACTGCCCCCTGTGGTGGGGGTTTCAGCAACCAAAGATTGTTGTTGTGGAAAAGGATGAGTAAGCACATCGGGTTGTGAATTTCCCTTAAAAATATTGGCCACCTCATCACGATGTGGACAGTCTCGGGTGTAGTGATCGTCACCACAAATGAGACATGGGAATTTTGGTTTTTGTTGTGGTTGTTTTCCGACAGCAGGGGTTTGTGGTTGATTTTTTGGTTGTTCATTATTATTGTTTTTCTTTGGTTTATTTCTCGCTTTCTTCTTTCCCCCAAGTTTTTGTGAAGGGGTCGATTGGACTGCATTCACCTCAGAGAACTGTGTTTGAGGGGGGGTAGAATAGGGTGCAATCGGGCTGGGAGTAGTCGTCGAAGCGGGCCACAGAGTTGTTCCAGTCGACTGGGAAGTAGATTGGGTTTTGACGAAGCCAATAACTCCATTCGCGTGCAAGGCAGACGATGGTTTTGATGGATCATTAGTGGCACGGGTAGCATTCGGTATCAACTCGTACAGAGTACCATACTGTGAATAGACCAAGTCTAAGTACTGATCTCGGGCAATAGCTTCTTCCTCGGTGACTACACCACCCATGGCAACATCACGAGCGATCTGGGGTAACAATGATTTAGTGAACCATTCCACTAATAATTGGTCAGGAATGACTGCTTTGATTAGCCTTCGTCGTCATCTCCATTCATNCAAAACCCGTAAGCGTTCGTTGGAAAAGACACAAACGCATAGAATCGTCCATGAGGGAGTTGGATGAACACCACAAATGGAAAGTCATCACGTGGTTGTTTGGGTCTTCTCCGGACTTTCCGTCGAATTTTGGGATATCAGAAGGAAGTTTAGTTGGAATAGCTGGCCAAACCGAAGAATGATAAATAGGATCATTCATTAACCGAGACAAGTCTGGAAGGTCTAGGGTCGCTAGAAAAGGTAGTTGTCGGTTAACCTGTGGGTAATGTTGGTGTGTCCTGGGGACACCAATGGGGCCATACACTGGGTTATGCGGATAATTATAACTAGTGGGCCCTCTTGTATGAGGTTGGTGTTGACCAGGGTACATGGGATTTGAGGTATTTTGAGAAACATGTGTGAGCGGAAGATGACCGGATGGGTTTTGAGGATTACAAGATGGATTTGACGTTTTTCCACAAGGGGGTTGTTGTGGAGCTTGAGAATTGTGTCCTGCTAAGAACTGTGGGTTTCCTGGAAAAGGGATATTCCATGGATTAGGTGTGGCAGACACATTTTGTCCATACGATTGATGGTAGGCTCCAGATTGAGGCTGCTCCCCAGCATGAGGGTGCCCCCCAAATGGAAGTTGTCCTCCGATGGGAGGATGCCCCCCATCTTGAGGTAGAGTTCCTGGAATTTTAAAACCAGACGTAAATGACTGACCGGTACCATTGAATGGATTAAGACTTCCAAGACTGGTCCCTCTGGGTTTTTGGATAGATATGGAACTTCCCAGCATAACTTGGGTAGTAGTGGCAGTGGAAAAATTCAATGCTATGTACCCAAAAGGGAGTGATGATGTAGGTATTGGTGTTACTGGTGTGCCAATATAAGCTTGGCTAACCACCGCATTACCAGTGGGGATAGTCGGAATGTGAGGGACCATTGTAGAATGGTCCATCTGGAGAGGAAAAGTAGACTTTAGGCCAACGGACGATGTGTTCGGACCAACGGATGGTGTAGCCGTAAAAACGGTGGTACCAGTAAAATGGTTTAAGGGTATGGTGTAGGTGATAGGTGCGTCAGCACCCATCCCTGTTCCATAAAGATCTCTCACCATGCGCGACGGACTTCGAACAATGTCTGCGGTCCAAAAGGGGTCATCAACTAAAGGGTTTGAACGAGACCCAGCCGGAATGTCAGAAGGATTGACGATGAAAAAATCACCAACTGAATTTAGTTGGAGGACACGTCATTCATATCCCTCCGGAATGCGGAAATCTTCCGGAGACTCTGAAACAATTCGAAAATTCTCTAAAGGAGTGGGAACTTCTTCTTGGGAAGTTGTAGTGTCTTGAACCTCGCTCTGTTGAGGAGATTCCTCCATAGAATGAGGGGGTAAAGGGGTGTTCCCTTCCATATTTTTTGGAGGAAGTCCCTATAGCCTCCGTGAACGGCGTGGAGGGTTGATGTTGGTGAAAAAGAGTCGGCGAAAAATATCTATGGCCAACTACCGAAAAGAAACAGCATACGCTAATAAAATCTAAGAATCACAACCAAGCAAACATGGCCTTCTCTCGATGACCGTACTAGTTGGTGATGAAATCCAACATCACGTGATCAAGTCAAGAAGGGGCGGGGATATGGTGGAACAGTTACAATGTCGACCTGCTTAACAGACTTACGCCTTGGTGCAAGCTTCCATGCAGTAATTGTGGATTTACCCTCCAAGGAGCCCGAGTGAGTTTGACCCATGTCTGCTCCAGGTACAGTGAGACTTCCCTTCACTGTCACCTTGTGTAAGACCCTAAAGATTATGGCCAGTAAGGTTACCAATTCACAGTCAGCCCCTGGGCGGGTACAGTCGAAAATTTGATCCGAACATATGGGCAGGGTATCTAGCCTGAAATCAACTAAAAAGGCTTCCACGCAGTAATTGTGGTTTTACCTTTAAGTGATCCCCATAATACGATCTGACCACTACAATCAGTCAAACCATGGAGGGATAATCCCCGTAGCTCTCCTGAATGCGACCTCGTGCGTAACCCCTATGTGAGAGGGGGATCCCAGACAGACTTATACGACAATTGGATTTGACTCTCCCTAACTCAGGATGCTAATGTTTTTTTTGGAAACTTTGGAGAGTTATGCTTACAACCTAATCCAAAGTACTAAGCCTAGTCTACTATTGGCAGAGGATCCTAGAAAAGAAAATGTTCTAGATAATTTTTAATTAGCATTCATTTTATAGCTGTTCTTTACTCAAAAGGGGTGCATGGAAGTGAAACGGATGGAATTATGACTCGGTCCCAAAAATGCATCAAAGATGATAAGAAGTCATTTCTTTTCGATGAACATCTATCTAAGGGAGAGAGAGAGAGTTCTTTTCACTAACAAGCACTAACAAGGAATGTCCTCAAACAAATTTTCTTCAATCAAATCCGATGTGGTGCTAAAACTTTTTGAAATACCTTCTAATATGCAAAATCAATCATGAAGATGCTTCTTTACTGTTTGTATGTGAACAATGATTGATTCAAAACAATGCTCATCTTGCTAATTATCTTTTTGGATCAATGAAAATCAGACCAACAAAAGCAAGAATCATACAAACAATACACCCTCTTGTTGTGATAAAAAAAGAAGCGAAGGAAAAGAAAAATCAAAGAAAAAATCAAGAACTTCACACCAAAAGAAATGTTGAAGAACAATGACCTTAACTAATATCAAACAAAAAGATCTATAGTCTTCTTATGTATTTCACCAAAGTTTCTCGCTCAGTCAAAAAGGAGAGAAAGACAATGCATGGGTTTCAAAACTCCAAACAGCAGAAAAACTCGAAACAATAGTGAAGAAGGCTACAAAATCTGAGCAGCAAGGTGTTTGTTCTTCAAAAAGAAAGATGTCAAAGCTAAAAAGGAAGAAGCATTGACTCAGAGGGAGACTCAGCAAGTGAAACTCAAAGGTAAAACCCTGAAAAGAGAAATTCTGGAAATTGTTTTGGCCAAAAGAGGTTTGGCGCTCTGTTGTAAAGGGAAAGGAGCATTATAGCGCTCTGTGTAAGGAAATCAGGGAGTGTTGGTGCTCTGTTAACACAAGGATAGGGGCGCCAAGTTCAAAAGGCTCCTAAAAGTGTCAAAAATCCAAAAATTGCAGTTCAGTCTCGACAATCAAGCTGAGTGTGATGGGGTAGGGAGTCAATCAGCTCATGAAATCAATCAAAAAGGAGTGAACCGGATATGAAAGCAATCAAGGGGTAAGACAAGGTCTATGAGGAGAAATCAAAACAAACAGTTTCGATTTGAGGACTCTCCAGTGGAGTCGCCAGTTTCTATTCTAGGAAAATCTCCCTGCGGATAGGTAGATTGCCTCAAAGAGATAGACCCTTAACTCTAAAACAAAAAGTTCTTAACGTGGACACTGACTTCCTTTCAAATCTATACAAACTAATGCATGAGGAAGAAGGAGAACAAAAGTACCTTTTTATCGACATTTGTCCCTGCACGCTCCGAGTTGAGCTCCAATCTTCCACTCCTCGATGAGCCCTGTAGACAAACACAGTATGAGCACTTCCTACTCTATTGATATTAGCTTGAAAACAGATCTATCTATCAACGATAAGTTCATGTAAGGTCAGACACAAACTAGAAAGAAACAGGCCAAGCGTGTCATATTAATGAGAATAACGACAACAGTACTTACAATCGTAGATGTGAATGTGATAGCTTCGTCAAGTCCCCTTCGTCTAACCCTTGCTTGAAATATCCACGACCTGGATGATATCAGCTTCACTGATCACTCTCCTTTAGTTGACTGTGTGTTTCCTATGAGATCATAGGTTTAATGCTATCAATTCTTCCCCCTTTTCACCATCATAGAGCCTGCTTATATAGGTTAAGAGAGGCTTAACCTCTTGAGGTATCTTTAGGGTAGGTTGAGGAATTCCCTCCTCAGATACGGGATCTTCTGATTGAAGCAAGAATTCGAATGCAACTGCCTTCCAAACTTGAAAGATCCTCCCCTTATTCTCCTCAACGGGCCAACCACTGCCCAGATTAGATATCGCTCCCTCAAAAGGGGCATCAAGGTGCTATAGCACTCCCTAGAAGGCTCAAGGGGAGCGCCATCACTCCAAGGATGGATAGTGCTCCTTCAGAGGGGCAGTTGGTTGTTATAACGCTCCCTAAGCCCTTATAGGGGAGCGTCAACGCTCCTAAGGTTGATGTAGAGGAGCGCCCACCTTCAAAACCCTTGTTTAAGAGCTCCTTTCAGGTGGTAAGAGTTCCTTAACTTCAGTTAATCATTCTCCCTCCTCCAAATCAAGTGTTTGAGATATTCCAAATGTCTCCTTGGTGTCTTCATCATGGCAGTATGCTTTGTTTGATGTTTGCGACACTTTTGAATGACATGCGACACTTGCGACAGTTGAGAGGAACATGAGACACTTACGACACTTATCAAAGTGAGCAATATTGAGGTGAAACACACCTACCACACTTAGAGGGGGGGTGAATGAGTGTGGGGCTCTTTTTCCCAAAACTTCCCTCTTACACAAAACTCATTAGTTAGTATTCGACATTTACTCATTACTCATTGTTGTAATTTATAATTAGTTAGATGTGAACATGTATTAGAAGCATATATCAACAATATATCATCAACAAGTCATCGTCATGAGGAACACAAAGAACACAAGATGTATGTACAAATGTCTTTTTATTATGGACAACAATCTGTGGTTTTTCAGCAACAACACAATAGAGTACAACTCTCCAAGAGCACCAGCTCTATATGCAAGACTCGACTTACATTGTCAGCATCAACTTAGATGAGGCAATAATCCTCAACATATATCAATCTGTCAACAGGTACGTGCCCCGTCAGTAGTGAATCCCTCATGTGTACGCGCCCTGGATCACTACAACCAACATATGCACATGGCCAATGTATACAAAAACCTATGTATACCTTCTGAGCTTCTTAGGGCTTGTCCTTCAAGACCAACTCAGATCCTCTGCAACTAATATATCATTCTCTTTTGTCTCTAACTGTCCAATCTGACCACCAGCCAGTCACAACATATCCAAACTTTCCAATAGTCTACTCATTCTCCACAATCAATCAATATGAATGATATCTCAATCATGTATAAACAACTAGTATATCATGTCACCACTGAATCATAAGAGT
>SNQJ01S0235614.1:0-13882 GCA_010110895.2 Picea sitchensis
AGGTAGCCCAGACAGAAGGAGATAATGCCCAAATTTAAATTCAAGTACCCCAACATGAAATGGAAGCATACCTCATTTAGTTGGCAAAAACTCAAAGCATGCAGACAGGAATATCAAAGAAGAAGAGACAGAGAAAATTTTATGTTCCTGAAACCTCCACTATAAGAAGAAGAAAGGTTAAAGAGACAACTCAACTTGAAAGCACTCAAGAAACTGTACAAATAGAACAACCATCACATGAAAATCCCTGCAGAACAATAGGATGATTTGTTCGGACGTTATGAAGAAGAGATGGCCCAATTATTGAGAAATTTAGAAATATTACTTACATAAGATATAGATAGGTTAAGAGAACCCCAAGCCCCAACTTCTTCTCATTCAAATCATGTCTTTGATCTTCCTGATATGGAGATGCCATCTCCTGAGGGAACAGAGCAGCCAAAGCACCCAGAATATACAGGGAATCAGTTACCAATTGATCAAGGTAGGGAAGACCTTGAAATTTCCCATAGACAGAAAGAAACCACAGGAAAAGGAAATAACAAAATTAGAAAATTAGAACATGAAAACAAGACATTGCGGAAAAGGGTTAAGAAAATAAAAGTATTAAAACAAAAAGTTGGCAGATTGAAAGAAACAATTAGACAACTTAAGAAACAATTGGAACAATATGACAAATCCCATGAGAAGAAGAAATCTAAGAGGGCTAGAGTACAGGGAAGAAATCCACTTCCCAGAAGGACAACTCACGCCAATTCTATTGGAACACAAACAAAATTTCATGCTCCTTTGGAAACAATTGAAATAGAAACTTAGATAGAGGCTCTAGAAACAATAGAAACAATTGTTCATACTGAAGAAGTATTTCATTCTCCTGGACATGATGCCATTATTATAAGGTTGGAATCAGAACTAGAGAAATCCCAACAAATCTTAACTCAATGTAGAAGTGAAATGGTGACAGTGAAAGAACATCAGAAAGTTGTCAGACAACTCCGATCCATGTCAACAACTGAGAATGAGACCTTTGATGAGCTCATCAAAGCTAAATAAAAGGTGAAGAAGGTATAGGGCCATCTTGAGGGAGCGTTGGAGCAAATGAAAGATATTTTCTCTACTTATTCTAATATTTTAGCTTGCAGGGCCCCTGCTACTAACTATGCCCTATTTCTATTAGAAAGTTATTTTTTATTAAAATTAAAAGCTATTAGGGTAGGCACACCTCTTGAGTTCACCACTGTTTATAATTTTGTTTCATGTTTTAAAGAACAAGAGGATGGAGTACAATACTTTTTTTGTGAACTATATCTTCACAACTTCATCCTAGAATAAAACAGAGAAGAGAACCACAATCCATTCACTAGGGATATCCAGTTTCAGGCCTTCTTGTCTCTTGCCAAAAATAGAATCAGGTGGGCTAAAACACATAAGGTATTCATNATAGGGGAACCTCCTAAATCCTTTGATACCATTATGCAACATCGAGCATTCATGAAGAGGGAGAAGGTTGTGGAATCTTTAGCCCCCATCCATAGACATGTTTTACATTTAGGTCTACAGTATTTTGGAGAGATTAAAGAGGAATCCCTTTCTACTGCCAAATTAATATGGAATGTCTCTTCAAATGAAGTCAAGAATAAGGAACAATTTGGTTTCAGAAATTTTCAAGCAGCTACATTCAGGTTAGAGAGGTATGCCAGAATGATCATGGAAGAAGGTTCTTCCTGGATTAGATGAAGGTACAATCCTCCCATTATTTGGTATCCTCTAGAGGGTTATCAGAGTGTTTATGAAATTTGTAAGAAAATGGAAGATGTTGCTTTTGAAGAGCTTAAAGGTAAAAATGGGTTTTGAAGACCTGGAGAAGAGACCTCTCCACCCTTTAGTATCACTTCTTTGCATATAAACTCTATTGTTGCATGAGGACATGCAAAAAGGTAAGCTAGGGGTATGTTGGGCTAAGAAAAATGTATAAATATTATTCTTATAACTATGGTTTGTGATATATTCTTTGTTGACTTTTCTATTTATTTGAAATAATTAGGAAATAAAATGGTTAAAAGTCTTTAAGAAATATTATTAAATGACATTAGATATTTTCTGAACTTTGGTTTGAATTGTTTTGATTTTATGAAGAAATGGACAATTGTTGTTAACCAAAGATAATTAACAAGATCATGAAGATGGACAGGCCATTAAAGGTTGAAGAAATCAGGCACAAATGGTTCAAAGGAAGATTGACTTTTTATCTTGCAATCTTCATAAATAGTAAAAGAGATCCTGAGGATCTCTCGATCCTTAGGATAGCTTAGTTTACCTATCTCATTGTAATATGTAAAGGATAATGGACGATAGAGAGATACCAAGGAATTTAACAAAACATTTGGATCTCTTAATTGTTGACATTCTGTAGAACAATCCATTGTAAATGATTTATTAGTTATGGAATTACTGAAATCTTCAAGCGTTTTGATCATTTATGCGTATTGAGTTTCTCGTAGAAGTATCTTCTGAAGCCCGTGGGCCTAGTTTGAAGGCGATATTGTCTCATCTGTAATCGTACCAATTCTGTTATAGTTCTATGATTTGAATTTCCTTTCAACGGTTAAGATAAACTTGTTAATCTGTTGATTTGTTTATGAATTGGTTATGTTGTTCCATTTAAAGATTGTCCATTGATGTTCCATTTCCATTTGTTGTTAATTTATTGCTTGTGGATTCCTTTCATTTAAATTCACATTTGTTGTTCCTTTCGTTAAATTCACATTTGTTGTTCCTTTCATTAAATTCGCATTTGTTGCTCCTTCTTAAATATTCAGTAGATCGTTGTTCCTTTGCAATGGATTAAAGATTAACTAATCATTGAGAGATTGATTCATTAAGTGTTTTCGTAGATTAAATTATGTCTTCTTAGATAAATGAATTCAGTAAATTGATTGATGCTTTGATTCATGGTATGTTACTGTTCAGATTACAATTTTGTTGAGTGAGTTATTAGTTTCAGAATTTTTAATGAATGTGTGAAGAACTTGATTATTGCAGTAATTTAGATAGACTCAGATTTTCTATAACTGAATTATCTACATGATTTAAACCTCTACGACTATCTGCATAGACTTTGTTGACATTCTTGAAAGAGAAGATGAATCCTTGGTCGATAAATTAATGTCAAACTAAGGTTGTTTTTAGGACATGTTTAGAGCCCAACACCTTTCCAACAGGATATCGTGTGCCTCAAATGAAGATCGTATGCAAAAGTTACGACCACGAGAAGTTGATGTACTAACTTACCCCACGGGGCCCACATGACTTTTAGCGCTTCATCTCCTAGGGTTAGGTTGATACAGATTATTTTTGGCACGAAATGAGAGAGGGGATATAATAAAGAAATGTAAAAATATGTATCAATAATATAAAAGATATATATCATAGATATAACCATAAACACAGAGATATAGTATACACAATTTTTATTAATGAGCGAAATGTACAAAACTGTAGAAATACAGAGTGAAAGACTCGCTAGAATGGTGACAACTAATTTCTGAGAAGAGATGTGATGACTACGCTCATTCGCCATAAAATGATCATTACAATGAGGCTCAAAAGGCCTTTTTAATATAAAGAAAATCCAAAACCCTAACCCCCGAAGATGAAAATCTAACAAGTTTGTGGACCCCGGTTTGGGTAGTTTGTTGTATCAATTTTCCACGGGCGTAGCTTTGGAATATGATTTTTTTGGGGGCACACAATATCTCATTTGAAATTTATTGACGAGGAGCTTCATTTAAAAGGAAAAATAATTCATTAAGCAAATATTGAGGTGCTCGATCGGGAAAAAAACATCATTTTAGCCTTTCAAAATGGCCCTAAAGGTTTAAGAGCCGAAAACTGCTAAAATATTAAATTTCCAAAGAACTGTTTTGAGCCAGTTGGAACATGGGGGTGGCCACCGATATCCACCAATATTAATCCTCCCTCCTTAGGAAGAAATGGTCTCCATTGCATTGAGTTCCCGGGGGAGAGGGGGAAGCGTTTGTTGAATCTAAACATTGGTGAGTTGCTTTCCTTACTGGAGAAGTTGCCCTGCTTGGCTTGTGGAAGGTTGTTGAGAACCCGATGTTGGAAGATTTTGACCTTTTTAAACAGTCTAGCTACATGATATGACTATGTGCACAAGGAATCTTTGCACTTTGTTACAATCTCGTCGACATGTTTCTGCTGGATAGAAGGTTCTTGGACTAAGGATGTAGTGGTTGCAGTGTCCTTTTGTTCACCTTTTGAACATATTGTGAAGAGATTGAATGTTGTAGTATGAGATATTACCTTGCAGCACTGTTTAGGTGGGATAGTACTCAGAACTACCTCTGGTATCCTATAGAGATGACCCCCCAGAGTAACAATGACACTATGGGGTTGAGACTCATAAATAACATGGCTCTTCCATATATATTGTTGGCCCAAAAGAACATCATAGACATCCAGTTGGGATACATCACATAATACCTCATTATTGAAGGGTTTAATGTTGTATGACAAGCGACATTGTTGGATGACACAAACATATCATCCCTGGTGAAGACACCCGATGTCGTATGGTTGTGGGTGTGGTGTTGTCGGAAATCCAAATAGTTTGATGACCTCTGCTGAGATGAGGTTCTTCTGGCTTCCACTATCAACAATAAAATGTGGCAAGATCCCCTTCACCCACATCTGTGAATGAAAAAGGTGCTCCCCTTCTTTAGGATTTGTTGGTTCTTCTGGTTGAATTGTTATGGTCACCACAATAGCAGTGGAGTTTGTGTCGATGATCTTTCTTCTCCCATTATTTTCTAAATCAAATTATGAATCAGGGTTCAGATCCTTTTCTTTGATATTGGCCATGAATGATTGTTTTGAGTGACATTCATCAGTGTTGTGACAAGGGATTTTGTTGAAATTGTACCACTTTCTAGTGTCCTTGTTCATCTTTTTTTTATCCTCTTTTTCATGTAGCTTGGATTGGTTTTCTAGAGGTTGCTTGTTAGGGCTGTCTTTACCATACTTTGGTTGTTGCATATTTGTAGACCCGAACTATTGTTTGTTCTGGTGCTTAAATTTCTTCTCGATTTTGATACAATATCGATAAGCAACTCCCAATGATGAGATGTCCACGAAATCCATTTCAGTTTGGATGTACCTATGCATAGCCCCGTGATATTTCAGAACTAGATGCCACTCAGAGACTTTGATACCCAGCTTGTTGTGTAAGGTATGGAAAGTATTTGCGAAATCGACATTGTTTGGCCTCTCTCTTGCCAGAGTGTGGTCCATATCATGTACTGTTTGTCATAGTTACGGACAAGGTAATATTGTTCCTTGACTGCATCCACAAAAATCCAAAGTCGGCTCAGACCCATATATTCTAGACTCCTCTGTGTAATTTTTATCCCAGTAAGTTTCCCACCAATATTTGACATGGAGGATATCCTTAAGGAGTGCGAAGGTGAAATTTTCCCCGTCGAAAAAATTGTTAATATAGAAATACGTTTCTAGTAGATTTAACCATTTCTCTATGTCATGCACATATATCTAACCTTCAAATATGAGAATATAAAATTTAAGTTGAAACTTGAAAGGAGAGGTGCCTCCAAAGTGGTCGCTCAATGAAATGCCCCAATTGTTATATGTAGGATTGAAGGATGTGGGAATTTTTTTCCATGATTTCATTCCTTTGTCACATGAGAGCTTTCTTAGGCAACATATTAATATAATCTTCTTCTCTATTGTTTTTCTTTTCTTCTACCATGGAGGATTTATTTGGCCTGCATTAGCGAATTTCCTCAAGAGAGACAAGTGTGAGACCTAGCTTTCTATAATCAAACCTCGTCGAGAACATGCACTGAAAAATGATCAAGAGCATTTTGCTCTGATACCACTGCTTCGTATTATTTTTTGCACGAAATGAGAGTGCTGATATAATAATTTTTTTTATATAGATGTGTCAATAATATAGCAATAAAAGTGTATAATCCCACGGTTATGATCTAAGGTTCTATGGAGACAAGAGTTGATTGGGAGAGCTAATGTTTTTTGCGCATAACAAAGAATTGTAGAACTCCGTTAAATGATTATTGGGCCCGCGAGCTAGTATTTGCAACAACTCGATCTGAGCTGAGCATAATTTTCATTTTGAAAATTCTTCTAGTGTGGCTTTTAAGGAAGATGTTGGTGCTACAACAAAGTAGGGAATCTCAAGAAAGATTGTTGAAAATTGAAAGAATCGAAGGATGACTCCAAAAATAAAGAAAATATGATTAAATCAAGTTAAGGTATGGTTGATGAAGTTTATTTGTTTGTAGTATCTCACAATATCAAGAAGAATGGTTGTTATATTATGGTGCTTGCCATCAAATGTGTTCACATAGAAGTTGGTTTTGATCTTACCAATCTATAGATGGTAGTTTTTTTTTTTTATGGGAAATGATATTTCTTGTAAAACTGTTGGGATTGGGAGCATTAAGATTAATATGTTTAATGATATTGTAATATTGTTAACAAATGTTAGACGTGATCTTACTTAAAAATGATTTGATTTCTTTGTGAGTTTTTTATTCTAGTGGGTATAACGTTTGGGTAAGTTAGTACATCAACTTCTCGAGGTCGTAACTTTTGCATACGATTTCTGTTTTAGGCGTGTGATAGCCCATTGGAAAGGTGTCATCGAGGAGATTCATTTTGGGGGCTCAATTATGCATTTTTCTATCACTGAGGAGCTCGATACTGAAAAACCTTCATTTAGACCCTCAAAATGGCCCCGGAAGTTAAAACCTACTAAAAATAGTAAATTGTCAAAATTGCCAGAAAACTATTTTGAGCCAGTTGGAAAAGGTGGGTGGCCACCGATATCCACCTGGATCAACGACATGGCTTGGGAGGGAATTGTTCCCTACATTGTGTTCCAAGTGTTTTGGAAGGGGATGCCCCCAGTCGATCTGACAGGCATAGGTACTGAACCCTTCCCGGGGTTCCATTGACCATGGAAGGGGTTGCCCCCGACCGGCATCCCTTGCGAGGGAACTGATCCCTTTCAAGGATTCCAAATCCCATGAGAGTATAAAATTCATGTACTTGCCCCCTGTGTAGGAATAGTACCCTGCACAAGGTTCTGTTGCCAAAAAATGGGGTTTCCCCCAACCGAGACGACAACCGAAGAAAAAGGGGTGTTCCCAAATGCGTCGAACAAAGAGAATGACATGGATCCCATTGACATAGTAAAATACGGAGGTCCTAAACTGCTTGCTCCAAACAATCTGTAATTAACACTCGACTTGATGGGTTACTGAAAAGAACCACCGAGGGAGGATGACGAAGGAGGTATATGATCCCCACCATGAGGGATAACATTAAAGGGGACTGAAGTGCCCCCGATAGACCCTTGCATGGGAGCATTTCAGATCCCTACCCCCAGACCCATGGTCTGTAAGGTGGAGTAGGTAAGGACTGATTTCAAATCAAAGTTGGGCATCCCATATGAGAATGGAGGGCTTGTCGCACTTTGCATAAACAAAGCAGTGTTCGTCCCCGATGACGGTATCGGACAACTGCTTGAGGTAGAGGGAGTCAAGACCAATGTGATTTGGACTGATGAAGGTGGGTTGGGAGGAAAAATACCCTTTCTGGTAGTAGCTGAAACGGGAGTATGAGGACTCCTGGATGAAGTAGCAGTATTTGCTTCCATGGTTGCTTGTAAGACTAGCAAGCTCTTAGAAGGTGTCACCTCAAGAGGGAAAACTTGTACTAATATTGGCACTGAAAATTCAGTAATTAGAGGGTTGGTTGGCCTAAGATCTTCCGCCTCAGGGACAGAAACAATAGGTTCCTCTGGAGTCTAATAATCTCGTCGCAGAGCAGGCTTAGGCACAGTTTCTTACGACCCGGTCACTTCAAACGACCCTTGTTGGTCAAGTCTTCGCCGTAACAGTGGCGGAGGTGGATCTAATGCAATCGACAGAAGGCCCTAAAGCCTTCATGACTGATGAATCTCTTGATCTTCCAATTTTTGAAAATATCAATCGACACAGTAAGGCTTAACTAGCGTTTAAAAACCAAGCACACACTAGAAAAATTCCTATAAGACAAATCAAGCAAACAACTATCTAGTAGGAATAACAGTTACGCCAGCCAACACTGGAGCAACTAATTGGTGCAAGTTCACCTCGAACACGAAAGCACCCTTCGAGTATACTCTGTGAAGCATGACCCAATGTCTGCCCTAGGTACCATAGTATACCCCCACAATCACCCTTGTAAGTCCCTAGAATATGGGCAACTAAGTTTCCAACTCGCAGTCACTCACCAGGCAAGTACAGTTGACAGGCGGGTGGATCGAAATGAGTAGGATAATAAGTCTGAAACCTATTGAGGGTATCGAAAGCAAGTGATCTAAAAGAAAACCGCGGATCTCTAATGGATTACAGGTGCACGAAGCTCCGTAGGCAATTTCAGTCAGTAGTATTCCCATGACAGATCCTTAATATGTGTTCTCCACTACGTTTAGTGCGGCTTTGGAGGGGTTATTTTCACTGCCTTTCCTCACACGACCTCGTGTTTATCCCTTGTGTTAGAGGGGGGTCCCGGATAACTTTTACGACACTAGACTTTAACACTCCCTGACTCTGACTCCAAAGTTTGTTTTAACATCCTTGAAGAGTTTCATCTCCAACCTAATTCAAGGCCCTAACCCTAAACTAGTTGGTTGACCCTACAAACACAAAAAGTCTAGTTAATTTTAGATTTAGCGTTCTTTTTAATGGCTTGATTTACTCAAGGGATATGGCAGTGAAACTAGCGATGTTATAAGAGACGAAAAAGATGAGAAAAATAAAACTTGAAAGAAAAATTACTTCTAATTAAAAGCAAAGTTTTACAACTAACTCTCTGTAACCAACTTTTCGTTAACTAAATTTTTCAAGATCTTTGAAAAGAAGACCTAAAACAAAATTTTCACTTGACTACAAGCTACTTATGTTTCAAGAAATAAATAAAGAACTTAAAAAACAGACTATTTTTTCTTTTTAGCAAATAACCAACTCTAACTACTTTACCAAACTGAAAATAAAATCTTTTTTTTTTTAAATTGCTTCAAACAGAAAGACTAAAATAAAATAAAAAATTCTCTTTTTTCAAAGAAAGTGAAAGGGGTAAAAATAACACTAAAACAAGACCGAAATAGATTTCTATTCCACTTCGTATCGCAAGGAATCACTCAAGAAACCAAGAAGGAAGATCTATAATTCAAAGACTTTCTTAAAACCCTTTTGAAAGTAAAAACAAGTAAATCAAGAAGACAAGTAAACTGAACTCGAAACCCAGGCTATGGTTGTAAGACAGAGACTCTGGACTGATCCAAGAAACCCTGAGAAATGTGAACTTCAATCAGGAAAGAGGCCAACTCCCTCTTTTTCAAAACTTTTCTTGAAACAAAGATGTGGGTTGTTGCATCGGCAACCTGCGTATGTACGCGGGTTGATTACTGAGAAAAACACATATGTATGTGGACTAAATCAAGGCAAGGCACATACACCTCTGTATATTTCCAAAAAGAAAAGAATAGATAGACTCACAAGGCAGGGAAAACTGGTATAGCACTTGAAGGTGACCAGGATCCCTTAATAGACTCATAAACTCGACAGAAACTTTAATGCCAAACAAACCAATCAAACAACCCAAAATCCCCTAAAAAAAACCTAGAGGTTTCCCCTGTATGGTCACTAGTTTTGCTAGCGGGAAACCCCCCCCTATGACTACACCAGGGTTCAGAATGTAGGCATATCAATTAACTGTCTAAAAGTCAATCAATTCTCTATACTACCCCAAACATACCAAAACTCATATGAAGAAAGCAAGGAAAAGGAGATCGGGTAACTATACCTCTAATCCCATGTCTGGTGATGACCTCCTCGTGCTTGGAAGTTTTTTAGAATGCACACCTCCTCCCAAGGTTCACCTGCATCCAAATATTAACACACAAAAAACTACAAGTATGTTATTCCATATATAAGTTAGGGTTAGATGTTAGAATGTCAAGCATAAACCAATAAACGTATTCAAGACATCATCATTTGGGACAAGAAAATGTAATTATTTGATTAATAACACAAAGATTATACCATTACAATCTAAGTTGACCACCATTCCATGAACCTGGTCTGGGATCCTCTTCACCACACTCAAAGTGTACCTTATATGAACTTATCCTCTCAACCTTCTGATCTCTTCTTGGGAAGTGAATGGGTTAAATGGAGGGAGAATGGGCTAATGAGGGAATGTTGAGGCAATTTCTCACAAAAGGCAGCAATATCTTGGGCAAGGAGGGGAAGTGAAATCGGACAATGTTTCACTGTTCTTATGCTTAGATTTGAAATGAGACCCCAACACCTCCTTTTATATGACAAAAGGATGGTTATTCGGTTGGTTGACAGGATATAGTAGGTGGATTAGTTGGGGAACTACCAATAGTCTGTAATCCCAATGAATTCCTTGCAACTTTTTATTTTTTGCAAGTATACAAGGGATGTAATGGTGCATCATGCGTATGTACACAAGTTGTAGTGGTGTAGCAAGTGTATGTATGTGGGAAGTTATGCTGCAGGGCACGTACATCTTCTAAAAAATTATTTTTTAAGAAGAGAAACTATATAGTTCTTTGGAAAAAAAATGCAAGTAAGAGGGCCAAGGCCATGTATGCATGTGTAGAGAAATTTAGGGTTATAAAATATATATATATATAGACATTATATAATATCATTTTTCTTCAAAATAATAAATATATAGAGACATTATATAATATCATTTTTCTTCAAAATAGTATGTTAAAATAACATGGAAAATTCAATGCTCATTTGAAATAGGATTCCCACCAAGATATAGAGACATTATATAATAGAATTTTTATTCCCAATAATAATTTAGTTCGTGAAGCCACAATAATATGTAAATAAAGTGAGAAAAGGACCACCCTGGAAAAAATAGGCATGAAAGGAAGATTATAACCATTTCTCTGAGTATAAACTCTAAAATTAAAACTAGCTGATTTTTTAGTTCTCTTTATCACTACAAGCCATGAAACTCTTTAATATCCATGAAACTACATCCTTTCACATATGACCAAATCTTGTGTGCATAAGAGACACAAAGGACTTCTAAGGTCTTCCCTTGGTTCTTGCAAAGTATGAGGATAATCATTAAACACAAATTGTTTATGAATGTAAAAACAATTTGCTCATTGAACTCAAATTCTAGGGAATAGATTTTAAGAATCTTTACTTCTTCATTGAATTAAGCTTGTTAAAAAAAATTATATTACGATATTTACTCTTAAAATCACTCTTTCACATAGGGTTAAATCCATATTTGAGACAAGGAATTTTCAATTTCTTTAAGCATCCAAGCCATATAAACAAATACATTAAAAAATGGCTCTTTTCATGTAAAATAAATTTCTCATCCAACATCAAAATATTCAAAAAGTTACCCTTGTGACTGCAAACAAAGCTAAAAGACACGAGAAGTATCATGCAAGATCATAAATCCACTAATTCAATGCAAGAAAAACCTTAACATTGTCAACACCACTCCAACAACAAACTTCTACGAGCAACAATCGCAAACCAACCTCTTTAATGCAAGCGAGAAATCTCCATTTGCGATATAATTTCAGTAAAAAAACAATGTTCAAGCAAGCTCTCGAGGATTAAACAATAACCATTCCTTTACCAATACTATAGTAATTCTTTAACAAATACAAACATGAAACGAGGAAACAAAGAGCAATGAAAGTAGTTTGAGTTTTCCTCTGCTTATTTGAAAACACAAAACATCGGCATATGAACAACAAGGATTCAAGTCATGGAATCACAAATCAATTCATGTAAGATGGTTTTTACCTAAGATTTTGATTTCCTTTGACAAAGATTTAAACTAACAAATATTGAAATAATCTTGGGAAGAAATCCCACTGCTATTTTGAAATCCTCATTTGTTTGTAGAGATTGCCAGTTTATTTTTTAAGGAAAGAAGAACACTACAAATGATAAAAACCTCAACGCCCTTTTTTCAAGAAGAGGTACACTCTATCTAAAGATAATAATAATGATTCTAGATGGTGTTGCAAACTATATGGAAACCATGAAACTTTAAAAGTGTGGTGCTAGAATTCAAAACACGTTCATGAAGTTTCTTAATCATTTTTATAGGGTACATCATTGTGAAGCACATTGACTAATAGTGCACATCATTCATGGATGAAAGAAATACACTGTATTCAACTTGATTTAGCTCCAAACAATTTCAAATTGGCAACTTCAATGGTGAAAAAGTGAAAAAGAGGGCAAGGGAGCAAAGATGGAATTGCATGAGTAAATGAAAGACATAATGAGGCATCACAGATCAATGTTGAGCATTAAGAAAAGGAAATGTTTCAATTTTCAGGCAAAAGGATGAGTTACATTCAAAGAAAGACATGTTAAATTAATCTAGAAGATAAATCACTAACCTAAGAAACCAAGAGGCTAGCAGCTAGCTTCAAAGTGTTGTTTGTCTTTTGAGGTGAGTGTGGGGATCTCTTTGGCTATTTCATTGAGTTCCATTGAAAGAAAAAATCCAATCGTTGGGTTACGAAACCTATAGTCCTTCCAACCTAGTGAATGAGGATTGATACGTGAATTTTTTTAGCAATTCCAAAAATTGTAAAAGCATCAATCTTTTCCTTTCTTCAAAATAGGCAATTTTTGACACCATAGACCCCAAGGACAAATTGTTGATTGGAGAGGGTTGTTGGGCTCTCCATCCAACGATTTTTCCATAGAATATCTCTTTATATTGTGAAATGCACTTCAGTGTCATTTTGATGCATATAACTTATAGATATGTCATCTTTGCATGTCACTTAATACATGCATTTTAGTTGGCGATCACACGTTCATGCACTTACTTTCATGCATGCCATATGGATAATGGAAAAATGTTTTTCATCACCAAACTCATGACAATGTTCCATAAACACTTTGACGCAAGCCAAAGCCCTTTAAATCCAATCAAATCCACAAGATACAATAAGAAGGACCCGATGCATGTAATGTGATGAATGGAAAATGCAAATACCATATGTAGCTTGATGCAAAATTAACATGACCTCATTCAAAAGAATGAAATTTTGGCGCATTTCTATTCAATCATTTGAAACAACAGTTTACAATCATCAGTTAAGCACAAGATAACAAGAAAAATTGTTTTTAGCGAGGTCCCCAAGTGTAAAGACATGGAGCTAGTTGACCCTCAACCTATCTTTTTTCTAAAATAAATACCCATGTGAATGTTATTGAAATTGTACATAGGCATTTACATCCTTATTCTCAAATAAACTAAAACAACCAGATGTCATGTAGAAATGTATTTACATACTCTTCTTCAAAGAAAATAAAATTCAAATAACCATCTAAATCCAACTTGTTTGCATCTTTGATCAACAAAAATCCTGTATTGAAAGACTACATATCAACCTCTTCCTTTCATAATTAACTAAATGTAGAAAAATAACTAACATTGTTTTCAAAACATATTTACAGTAAAGTTTCCAAAGAACAAACAAGGTTGAAGTCCTTAAGTAGTGTCACACACCACTTAATGAGGAGTGGACCAAAGATCTAGATTCACCTAATAACATCGCCTTCCAATGCAACCTCCCCTGCAAAATGGTTATATTATAACAATGAAAATATCTGAACAATACCTAACAAGAAAACAATCCCAAAGGAGGTGCTTCACCATTTCCATCTTGATGCAGAAAGGACAAATCCCATCAGAGTGTCCACTTTTATCCAACCATTCCTTGGTAGGGAGG
>SNQJ01S0235615.1:0-13588 GCA_010110895.2 Picea sitchensis
ATTAATAATGAATACGATATTTAATATTAATATTATAGGATAGATATTATTAATTTTACTTTATAGTTTATTTATTAATATTAATATAAAATAGTATATACAAGTATATATCCATTTTAACTCTAGAGTCAAGAATGATCAATTTCTAGGGACAAACCTTTATTATCATAAACAAAATCAAAATTCCAAAGTTCCAAATTTATATTTAAAAACATTAAAAATAATATTGAATAGAATTTAAATAATTGTTTATACTATTATTTAAGTAAAAAAATGTTATAGCATTATATAAATTACTATAAATCTTGGTACAATGTTATAATATTCTATAAATTACTAAATCTCATGTTGCGTGGGTCAGACTCGTGATACATAAGCATGACTATAAATTTGAACATGCGAGTAGACCAACCCTCAGACTCGTGATACATAAGCATGACTATAAATGTCAACCCTCGAGTTCGCCAATCGTGAGTCCGTCAACCTGCTCACCATGTCACATATATTTTATTCTACTATATTTTTATATGTGCATTTCATTTCCTTTGGTGCAATAGCTCAATATTTATACTTTTATGTGTATTTATCTTTTCCGTCTTCTATACCTAACCAATTTCCAGTTTTTTTTTTCCCTCTATTTTATCTTTCTCGTTACTTAGTCGTTTTTCTGAAAGTTGTGAACCCAGGTATAGGGTATAGTGAAGTTTTCTCTAGGGTATAGTGAAGTTTGCTAGTTCTAGTGGTCGAGGGTCTAAACACTAAAAATGAAGAAAAATGAAAAATAAAAATAAATATGAATAATTAATTGAATAAAATTTAACAAAACATTATCACATATTAATAATGAATAAGAAATTTAATATTAATATTATATGATAGATATCATTAATTTTACGTTATAGTTTATTTATTAATATTAATATAAAATAGTATGTACAAGTATATATCCATTTTAACTCTAGAGTCAGATACAAACCTTTATTGTCATAAACAAAATCAAAATTCCAAAATTCCAAATTTATTTTTTAAAACATTAAAGATAATATTTAGTAAATTTAAATAATTGTTTATACTATTATTTAAGTAAAAAGTGTTATAACATTATATAAATTACTGTAAATCTTGGTACAATGTTATATTATTCTATAAATTATTAAATGTTATGATGCAAAATGTATATCTCGATACATTAGCATGACTGTAAATGTGAACCATAGTCCGTCAACGCGGGAGTCCAGAATTGTTGAGTGCAAAATGTATATGACAAAAGTGTTGGGTGCAAGTTGTAATACAACATGAGTGGACCTAACAGTTAAGAACATGTTTTTCCTCTTAAGAGGTTACAAGTTCAAATCTAGAGGGGGGGAGGGTATGTATACCTCCGTAGACTTTACGAGTCAAATCGTTGGATGGAGGGCGGTCCCTTGTCCCACAAACAAGGGGGTCTTATACACCAATTTGGTGTGGCTTGGAAGTGACCTTAAAAATAGATTATTATTATATCAAGGAACAAGTGGAACATGAAAAATGAAAAATAAAAATAAATATGAATAACTAATTGAATAAAATTTAACAAAACATTATCACATATTAATAATGAATATGATATTTAATATTAATATTATAGGATAGATATCATTAATTTTACTTTATAGTTTATCTATTAATATTAATATAAAATAACGCTCTCGGCAAGCAGACCCGATATCGAAACCCACCATCAGATCCTCAGTCCATTGACAACACCAAGGGTTGGCGTTGGCATTTGATGAGTTCGAGAGGCCATTTATCAGAATAAGGGAGCAGGAGAAGAAAACCTGAATAAGAGGCTCAGATGCTCAGAAGGCCAACTTTTCGTCCTCCAGGGCCGTTGCATGAATCCTCCGCACCTCCCTCGACCCCAAGGGAATGGACAAGATGCTCTAGAGCCCCGACGACAATGTCACCATCAGGTTACAAGGTTGGTTGAGAAAGATTCTAGTCATGCCAGATCCCAAGAGATCGCTAAGCGGCGGCGTGAGGGTTATGAAAATGGAACAGAACCCTAACAGGGAGAAGGAAGCGACGGTCCTTTGCAGGGCTGAGGTGGACCAGCAAGTACTAAACCCTAGCCACCACCACCGCCTTAACCTAAAGATTGGAAGCCATTGAAATAACAGAGACCTCAGGGATCTTCGTCTCTTGGGGGACTCTCTGCCTTTTCTCTAGTGCAGAAATCTAGTTAAGAGTAATGCAAGAGTGAGGTTTCATTCTGACCATCACGGCAAGACTAGCTCCGAGATTACGGTAAGATTCCCCCTTTTTATAAAGACCATTGCTGGATCTTCTCTCTACTTGCAGGTTCAAGACTCAAACTCCATTTTTGAGCTCAAAACCCAAATCCACCAAGCTACAGGGACTCTGCCTGGATTCCAACGACTAATCTTCGAAGGCCGACAGCTTGGAGATGGCTCTCTGCTACGGGACTACGGAAATCTAAAAAACACAACCATTTCTCTCACTTCTCGGTTGCGTGGAGGAGCACCTTCAGTCACTCATCCAAGCTCTTACAAGCAGGCCGTGAAATCAGGGACTTCCGCTCCTTCGGAGTTCGAGGCTGAAGCTTCAAAAGTAAAGGAGCCCTTTAGAGGTGCCTTCATTGTGGAGCAGTGCACAGAACCTCCAACAGCATAAGTCGAAGACCCCCAAGTCTATGGCTATGCCTTTATCTACCAGGCCAAAGCCCTCATTTTCCGCTTCAACGGACTTTGGCCCTCGGTGCCTCCGCTAAAGGAATGGGTTAGCAAGACCTGGTCGTAGGGTCATGAGCTGTTCTTCTGTTCCAAGGGGTTCTTCATCATCAACTTCTCCAAAGAAGCCGAATGTCAATGCGTGCTAGAGAAAGGTCCTTAGTTCTGGGGTAGATCTGGTCTCTCCATGCAACGATGGTTCCCGGATTTCAATCCAATGACCATGACAGCCATGACTACATCAGTCTGGGTAAGACTATCCAATCTACCCCTGCATTTCTATTCTTCATCTTTTTTACCCACCCTGGGCAATGCATTGGGTAGATTTATCAAGATAGACACAGACAGAATAGCGAAAGGATTTGTCACTTTCGCCTGCATCTGCATTGAAATTGACCTCAGTCAAGGGCTTTCGGATAGGATTCTTATAGACTGGGGTGATTGAGATCCTTTCATACAGATGGTCATTTATGAGAACACTGCCTTCAGATGCCGCTCCTGTCAGCAAATAGGGCACCTCCAGGCAACTTGTCCTCTTTCCCCCACCCCTCCCTCAACTTTTGGAGCACAAAAAAGAGCCAATGGTTGGCAAGGAAAAAAATCTCACAAAAGCCGCCCGAACCCTTCCTCCGACAACAAGTAACATCACAAAGATGCTCCAACTCCTTCGCCTTCCTCAATGCCTTCGCAGGCCCCAACTTTCGCTCAACAACCAAATGTCGACCCAAAATACCAGCCTGCAGCCTCGGCACAAAATCCTGAAGATTCAAAAGTCATGATTCCAACTCCCACAATTAAGTCCTTGCACCCACCTCACGAAAAGGGGGAAACAATTGACACAATCATGATCATAGCATCGCTCCCAGGGACTCAGAAGCGACCTCATGAATCAGACAACTCAGACAATGACAAAGAAGCACAAATGAATTCAGCAACTCAAGATTATGGCACTTCCTCAGACCATCTGGCTTTGGTGGTAAAGGATACTGAGCCTACCAGCTCCTCTGGTTAGATTGATGTTCGTAAAAAAAAAGGTAGAAAGGATCCTCACCAGCCAACACAATGATTTGGTCCTTTCTCCTTACATTGTAATGTTTCATCTTGCTTTTCCCACGCACTCTATGGGGCTCTCTTTTAGCATATGCTAGTTTCAAATGATCGCCTGTTCTCTTTCTGAGGGGTCTTTTCCCATCCACAAATCAATGTATTACTTTGCACTTTTTCATGGATTGAATAGAAGGATTCTCCCCTTTTTTACTCAAAAAAATATTAATATAAAATAATATATACAAGTATATATCCATTTTAACTCTATAGTCAAGAATGATCAATTTCTATGTACAAACCTTTATTATTACAAACAAAATAAAAATTCTAAAATTTCAAATTTACATTTAAAAACATTTAAAATAATATTGAATAAAATTTAAATAATTGTTTATATTATTCTTAAAGTAAAAAGTGTTATAACATTATATAAATTACTATAAATCTTGGTACAATGTTAAAATATTCTATAAATTACTAAATCTCATGTTGCCCATGACATGAAAAATGAAAAATAAAAATAAAAATGAATAATTAATTGAATAAAATTTAACAAAACATTCTCACATATTAATAATGAATAATATATTTAATATTAATATTATAGGATAGATATCATTAATTTAATTTTTAAATCTTGGTAAAATGTTATAATATTCTATAAATTACTAAATTTCATGTTGGGGTTGGTCAGACTAGTGATACATAAGCATGACTATAAATGTGTGTTGGGTGCAAGATGTATATCATTGAACAAGGTGGACATGAAAAATGAAAAATAAAAATAAATATGAATAATTAATTGAATAAAATTTAAGACAACATTATCACATATTAATAATGAATACCATATTTAATATTAATATTATATGATAGATATCATTAATTATTTTATAGTTTATTTATTAATATTAATATAAAATAGTGTATACAACTATGTATCCATTTTAACAATTTCTAGGTACAAACCTTTATTATCATGAACAAAATCAAAATTCCAAAATTTCAAATTTACATTTAAAAAAATTAAAGATAATATTGAATAAAATTTAAATAATTGTTTATATTATTCTTTAAGTAAAAAGTGTTATAGCATTCTATAAATTACTATAAATTTTGGTACAGTGTTATAATATTCTATAAATTATTAAATTTTATGTTGATGTTAGTAGTACTCGTGATACATAAGCATGACTATAAATTTGATGTTGTTGTCGGTAGTACTCGGTAGTCTGTAATTGCTGGGTGCAAAATGTATATGACGAAAGTGTTGGGTGTAAAATATATATCAAGGAACACTAGGACATGAAAAATGAAAAATAAAAATAAATATGAATAATTAATTGAATAAAATTTAACAAAACATTATCACATATTAATAATGAATAGTATATTTAATATTAATATTATAGTATAGATATCATTAATTTTACTTTATATTTTATTTATTAATATTAATATAAAATAGTATATACAAGTATATATCCATTTTAACAATTTCTAGGTACAAACCTTTATTATCATAAACAAAATCAAAATTCCAAAATTTCAAATTTACATTTAAAAACATTAAAAATAATATGGAATAAAGTTCAAATAATTGTTTATACTATTCTTTAAGTAAAAAGTGTTATAACATTATATAAATTACTATAAATATTAGTACAATGTTATAATATTCTATAAATTACTAAATCTCATGTTGTGGTTTGTAGTAGCATGACTATAAATGTGAACCCACGAGTCTGGAATTGTTGGGTGCAAAGTGTATATGACGAAAGTGTTGGGTGCAAGATGTATATCACAAAACAAGCTCGATATGAAAAATGAAAAATAAATATGAATATGAATTATTAATTGAATAAAATTTAACAAAACTTGATCACATATTAATAATGAATACCATTTAAATAATTGTTTATACTATTCTTTAAGTAAAAAGTGTTATAGCATTATATAAATTACTATAAATCTTGGTACAATGTTATAATATTCTATAATACTAAATCTGATGTTAATATAAATGTGAACCTGCGACACTCTAGAATTGTTGGGTGCAAAATCTATAAACAAGCTAGACATGAAAAATGAAAAATGAAAATAAATGTGAATTTGTTGGGTGCAAAATGTATATCACAGAACAAGCTAGACATGAAAAATGAAAAATGAAAATAAATGTGAATAATTAATTGAATAAAATTTAACAAAACATTATCACATATTAATAATGAATATGATATTTATTTATTTATTTTGTGAGTAAAAGAAGGACCTTACATTAAATCACAAGTTTACAACTTGGCAACGCTTGACAACCACCTGTTTCACCACATGAGGGAAACCAGAACATGTGGCTCCAAGTGGTAATGTGTCTATCATGTCTGAAAAATATTTTACAAAAATTGAGTAGAGAATTGCTAGTATCTACAAGAACCATGTTCCATCTATATAACCTAGGGCTGGCCTCATTCAGAGTTGCCATTACTGAGAGAATTGCACAACCAAAAAAGAGAGTGAAAGTTATCTTATCACTATCTACTCTATATCTGTAATTAACAAAAAACTGGGACCTGGGGTGAGTCGCGTCATGCCATTAGAGAACCTGGATATCCATGAGAGGTGTATGCCAGGGTGAATCTTTTCGTTCAAGTTGGACATCAGGCTTGCACTGGAGCATCTGTGAATGCCTCAAGAAACAAGTCCAGTCGTTGATTGATGATCCCTTGGCCATGCACATGTTCATCCTGCTACTAACAGATGTCAAAGAGGATCTCAAGATGCTCCTCTGCTAGATGATAGGAAGAGTGCAAAATCTCTTATCCCTTCTCCATTCCTTTGTCTTCCGCTGTTGTTGAATCTTTCCCTGCACTTTTCAATTGCTAGCTTGGAGGGATTTCCTCCTCCACAATGCATCTCTCATCCCCATAGTAAGGCTCGCCGGACCTGAGAACTAGGGGGGCGAGAAGGATGGTGGTAGTGGGGAGGCACACCTCTAAGGGTGGCGTTGTCACGTTCACAAGGCTCAGGCCTGGATGAAAAACTGGAGGCGGCACCTCCTCTTTGACAGTGGTGAGGCTAGGGTGCAAAAGCGGGGGAGGTGCCTCTTCCTTCACAGTGCTAACTTGATAATGCAGAGGCGTTGGTGGATAGTGTGTTGAGGAGGACAGTGTCCCCATTCTTAGCATGCGCAAGGTTTTCTGAGTGCTCCTAGTGGAGCTATGGGAACGACTGAAATGAGAAATTAGAGCTCATTGAGAGGTAGTGATTCTGGTGGCCCGAGAGAGGGCATTCATTTTTCTGGTGCCACTCCTGGGCTTCCCCCACTCTTGGGGCATGGTGGGAGGAACAAAGGGGTGGAGGGGGTACTGGGGGGACGGTGGTGGAAAAATGACGCCAGGAGGATGCACATGGTACAAGCTATGAAGCCAGGAAGTTCGTGAGGACCAAAGAGCTTTGTGTGGTGAGCATGCCAGGTGAAAAACAAGAAGAAATGCATGTCAGGGTTGCCTTTAACTCTGTGAGGAGTCAGAGATGCCTCTCCCATAGCCATTGAATGCCGACGGGACTGATGCAAGTGACTGGTACTGGTATCTTGGTTGGATCGCTCATCTGAGAGCTCTGCCAGGTGCACTGAATTAACTCTCTACATGGTGTATTCCATGGGAAGTTAATACGTTGGGGGTGGCAGCATGGGGTAATAACTCTCCCCACTAGTCCATGCCATCTGTGCCCCTTCTCGTTCAAAGTGGCACCCCATCCGGGTGTGGGTGGTCCCTTCGGGCCAACTCTTTGTAGTGAATCTAGATTGTCGAGTTTTGGGGCCTCCTGGAGTTTGTGAGGGTGATATGTTGCTTGAGGTCCACTCCTACATTGGCTAGTTTGTCTGCCACTCTGTTTGCATCATGTCTCACATGAGAGGTGATAATAGTTAGAGAGGGTTTGAGTATTGATTGAAAGTTGTGGAGGGGGCCCAACAGGTGCCAACTGGGGGTGATATTTTTTGGATTCCTTTCGTTGAGGATTTTGGAAGCTAGCTCAATTATGACTTTGGAGTGTACTTCGATGACAAGGCAAGTGAGATTATGGTCCAGGGCTAGTTGAACTTCTCTGATTAGACCCTATATTTCCACCGCGTTATTGGTGTCGAAGCCGAGGTTTTCAGATGTAATGTTGTGGATTCGGCCTTGGTTGTCCCTTACCACTGATCCTGCCCTGGAGGGGCCTGGATTGTCTTTAGAAGCTCCATCTAAGTTGATTTTCTGAAACCTTGGTAGAGGGGGAGACCAGATCGAGGGGATGACAGTTAGGGAGGAGGGAGGGAGTTGGGGAAGATAAGTGGAGGAGGAGAGAATGAGGCCCGAGGAATTGAAAATCAAGGTCTCTGCGGGGTCAGTGGGGAGGTCTTCTTTGGTCCAAGGATGGATTTGGAGGGTTTCTTAAAGGTGAGAGTGAATGGTGGACCAGATGCTGGCAGGGGGGGAGGGATGTGAGTGAAAGACTCTTATCTTTCTTTATTTACAGAGTTGTAAAACTATGAAGCCTAGTAGGAGTTTCCAGATCCTGTTTAGGAGTTGTCTTTTGTAGGGTCCTAATCCCCAATCTCTGATTGTGTTTATGATGTTGCATTTATCTCGCTGAGTTCTTCGCAAGAGATGTGTGGCATGGTCCCATATTTAGACATTGATGGTGCAATTATTTAAGAGGTGCTCCATGGTTTCTGCCTGCTGAAGACAGAGATGGCAGATCGAGGGGGCCAATAAAGCCCCTCTTCTGGAGATTGTCCTAGATTAGGATCTTGTTCTAGAGAAGGATCCAGAGGAACATGGAGATTTTAGGCCAGAACATAGCTTTCCAGACTATGGTCCAGATGGGGTCCTTTGGCAGATATTGAAAACCTTCATGTAGAGCGTATCCTTCTTTGAGAATGAAGTTTTCATGAAGTGAGTGCCCCCATCGCAGAATGTCGGGATCGTTTATTGTGAATATTCTTCATGGGGAAATTGCTTGCGTCCAGTTCTGCAGGTTGCATTTTTCTACTGCATGTAAATCCTGATGTGTGGATTTCCAGGTTCTCCAGGGAGAGTTGTTTGGGGGGGGCACCCACATGTCAGCTACTTTGGAAGTGGCTATATTTTGTATCTGATTTTCATAGTGCAACATATTCTTGTCTAACTGGAGGGATGGCATCTGTTTCCAAGAGTTAGTCCATAACATGGTGTTTTGACCATTGCAGATTTTCCAGAAGGCATGTTCTTGGATAAGTGGTCTGTTCTTCCAAGCTGCGTTCTAGATGTTGGAGCCTTGTATTTTGTCCTGCATCCTGATCCAGTGGGCTTGTTGAGTATCTGGTGCATATTTTTGTTTCCAGAGCCTGGCCCATATTTCTATGGGGTTTTGAAACATCTCCACCAAATTTTATCTCCCATTGTGTTGTTGAGTTTTCCTGGGTCATGAAGGCCCAAGCCTCTGATATATTTTGGTTTCCAGACTTTGTCCCAGTTGACCAATGCCAATTGTTTGTCTGGTTTGTGACCATGCCAGAGGAAGTTCCTCTATAGATTTCAAATTTTCTTTATTACAGATTGAGGGGTTTCTAGAGAAGAGAAGAGGTAGGTAGGTATGGCTTGGAGAATGGACTTTATGAGGGTATTTCCAGTTGGGAGGTTGAGGGAGTGGAAGGTCCAAGTGCCGAGATGATTGGAAATGGAGAGCATTAGGGAGTCCCATGAAAGGTTGCGGGCTGTTGAGTCTGAAAGGGGGAGGCCTAAATATTGAGTAGGTAGGGTGCAGACATGAATAGATAAAATCTGGGAGATATGCTATTGGATGGCCTCTGGGATATTGAAGAAGAACAACTGTGATTTAGCTAGGTTGAAGGAAGTATCCATGTCTTTACTAAAATCATAGAGGATGGAGCCAAGCTTGTTATCTTCTTGCGTAGTGGGGGTGTTCATGAGCATGGTGTCATCCACGAATTGACTGTGTGAGGCCACAAGTTGAAGCCCATGGAGAGGGAGGCCTTGCAGGGATCTGTTTTCAATGGAGGCTTTTATGTAGCATCCCAGGCCCTCCTCCATTATTACAAAGAGAAAATGGGAAAGAGGGTCGCCTTGCCTTATTCCCCGAGAGCGAGAGAAGGGTTGGGAGGGGGTGCCATTAACCACGATTGAGAACAAGGCTAAGGTGATGAGGTTCATGATCCAGTCTATCCAGTTCGTACTGAAGACAAAGGATGTTAAGACAACTCTTATGTAATGCCAACTTAGTTTATCAAAAGCTTTGGAGAGATCAAGCTTTAGAATCATACCTGGAGTGCACGTGCTTTTGAGCGAGTGGATAACCTCGTGGACCATAATGACGTTGTCCATGATTTGTCTTCCTTTAATGTACCCCAATTTCTCCTTTGAGATGATGAAGGGGGGATTGGTTTGAGTCTGAGATCTGTGAATTTAGAGATAATTTTGTAGGTCACATTGTAGAGCGTTATGGGTCTAAAATTCTTTGTGTTGGTGACCCTCTCCTCTTTGGGTATCAGGGTGAGGAAGGTCACATTAAGGGTTGGAAGGAATTTGCCAGAGCTGCGGGATTCCTCAACTAGTTGCCATACTTATTCTCTTAACATTGGCCAGCAAGAGTGGAAGAAGTTCGTTGTGAAACCGTTTGGGCCTGGACCCTTGCCTGTGGGTAGCTCCTGTATGTCTTGATCTACTTCCACCTAGCTTATGGGAGTCACGAGGGCTTTGTTTTGTTCCTGGGTAATGAGTGTTGGGATGTTTGTTGTCACCCTTCCGATTTTCTCAGCACGATCCTTCGGGGGCTCTGAGAGGAGGTCTTTGTTGATCTGTCGGATCTTTTAAATGACTATGTTTGAGTTTTAATTTTGCATGCGTTAATTAACCATTCGAGAACTTAGTGAAAGAATGAGGAAAGAAGAGGAATTATAACAGCCATATACACATATGCAGATCTGAAATGAAAATAAAAACTACAAACCATAACACACAGATTGATAACGGAGTTCGGCACAACTTTGCCTACGTCTCCGGGCCTTTGTCTCAGTGGGGGAGGCTTCTTTATTTCTGTTCAAATGTTCGTAAGTACATTGCTGCAATGCCAAATGGCTACAAGACTGATCTGTTCTTGTTCGCCAAGATCTCTAGAACCCTACAAAGAAAACGACATGCAAAACGGACATCCGGAGCTCCCAGAAATGGTCCAACAGCGTTTCCACCTCAAAGGCTTCTCTACATCAAAATGGCTTGGCCTTGGATTTTCTTTAGCATAACTCTTCTCTGACTACCCTCTAATGGCCTCAAACAGGCCTGGTTTATATATCCTTGGAGTTGGTTGCACATCCCCAACTTCCTCCAAGAATTTGGCCTCCAAAAATGCCCAATATCCCCCAAAAATGGAGAGAATCTGCTTAAAATAGGCATAATTATAATAAAAAAACCAAAACTATATAAAAAAACCCCAAAAAATGGCCAAAATAGGGCACAGCCCCCTTTTGTCATGCGCACTAGTCATATGGGGCCTCCACATGGCCACACGCTGGTCCTCTCCCGACGCTAGCTCCTTTATTTATGCCAACTCTTGGTCGCATGGCACTTTGCACGGGACCCATGGGCTTAAACTTGTAACTCCCCGTGCGTTTTTATAGGGATAAGCCCCTGGTTTGTGGCATGTAAATAGGACCATGGGTCCAATCGTTACCACTCCGCGTTGTTACGTGGTCACGTCGTATGGTTCTGCGCCGAGGGCTGGGGCTAGGCCTTGGCCCTTTTTACCGCCGAACCAACATTCAAATTAACTCAAATAATTTACAAACCATTTAGTTTACAAGTAACAATGGTCCCCCACATGGTTATCCCGTTCTGTTAGTTCATTTCCCACCAGGAGGTCGCGGGTTCGACCCCCGGCCATGCCAATTTTACAATAAACCAATAACCAATCATACGGTGCCACGTGGCAGCCCGTGACTGGGCCACGTGGCACCTTAACAACCAACCGCATCATGCCACATGTCAGCTTCTGATTCACCCATGTCTGTCGCCACGTCGACTATCCGTACTTCCTTGTCACCTGCCACGTCAGCCTGCCACGTCAGCTGCTGATGTCACCCGTGCCACGTGTCACCCTTTTAGTGGTGACATGTGTCACCTTCGGATACGTCCAACTGTACCTCCGTATGCCCGAATCCACCTGCCATGTGTCACTTCCTGGAGCTGCCACGTGTCCCCTGTATGGACCTGCCACATGTCGCATGTACGAACATGCCACATCAGCGTCTGTACGGACTATACGGACTGCACAGTCAACAATTTTTTTTGCCTGTTTGTCTTTTCAGACAGAACACGATATCTCCTCCATACGGAGCCCGTTTGACAAAGTAAATATACCACCAAAATCAGGAAGACGAGACGAACACAATGGAATAGCTTTCATTGCATTCCAAGAACTTTCATTTTTGAGCATTTTTCAAGCCCTATCAGGCTTCTAGATCCGATTTTGGATCACACCTCCCCACAAAAAGACCTTTTGGTCCCCAAAAGGTTACTGACCAGTCAACAAGTTCGATATAGGCCCCCTGGCTTGCTCTCTGTCTTTGAACTCTGTCCTGTGCACCTGTCTCATCAAGATCAACTGTAACACAATCATGACAACTGACAGTATTTTGTTAGCCATTTGAACCCTGTTACATCTTACTGAAGCCACTATCATCCATGTAGAAAACATTGCTAATGACAACATCAAAAAGACGACTGCAAATGAACTGATACACTTGAAATATCTGCACGACAAGAGCTTATCTTGAAGCAACTTATGATTGATTTTCCATTCAACAACCATATCTTGTTCTTGCTTAAGATCAATTACTTCATTTGAAACAATTATTGGTTTTTCGCATGCTTTCATTGCCTTCGTTAATTGTTCCATTGTTTTAAGTGTTTTACTTGCTTTAACATGATGAGCATGCACCACATAATCTTGACCTGCTTTAGTGAATTGATATTGATTCTTTGTTCTGTAGAAGATTGCCTTACGATCATATAAATACGGACTTCTTAAGACCATGCCACATTCTTTTAACGATACAACATCACAAGTTACTTCATCCACATACTTAGATGAAATTGCAAATTTAATTGTGCACTGCTTTGTTATGTGCATCTGATGATGATTTCTTATCCATTTAAGTGTGTAAGGCTTATGATGAGTTTGTGTTTTTAATCCCAATTTCTTAACCAATTCTTATGAGATTAGATTAGATTGAGATCCACTGTCGATTAATGTATCTATCTTAGTGTGTCACATGATTACCCTTATATGGAACAACTTGCTTCTACAATCAATCTCTTCACCAAACTTACCTGTCATACCAACCAATGAAATCTTAGATTCATCACCTGAATCCTATCCCAAGTCTGTAGGCTTTGTTGTCGTTGTTGCCACTGTTTGTTTTCCCTTCTTTTCTTTGAACCACTTTGGCCTCTTCTCGGGATGCAACTGCCAACATTTGTCCTCATCATGTCCCTCTTTCTTGTAATGCTTGCAAGATGGTTTTCCTTCCTTCTTTGTCACAACATTTGCATTCTTTCCATTGCCATGCTTTTTCCTCTTGTCATCTTTCTTTGAAAACGACAATTCCCCTGACACACCTGCTTTCCGTGCTTCAATATATGTAGCTTGAACAGAAACCTCATCAATGTTAGTGGGTCCAAACATGAAAACAGTGTTTCTAATATGCACAGGCAAACCTCCTATATACTTCATAAGGGTTTCTTGTGTTTGCAAAGGAATGTCTAACATTA
>SNQJ01S0235615.1:21263-35145 GCA_010110895.2 Picea sitchensis
CATTCTGAAACTGGGCATTGGTCAATTCCTAAAATGCCATGGGACGAAAGAGTGTGTCACCTTTGTGACATTAAGAAGGTTGAAGATGAAAAACACTTTCTCTTATATTGTCCAGCCTATACCCATATTAAATCTCATTTTCAAAATATTGATCACACTACCAACCTTCCTAACCTCTTAACTCAACAAAAGTATGGTGATCTTGGAAAGCTTCTCTTAATGTTTTTCGAGCACAGAAACACAATTCTAAAGAATCACAAGTAATCACTTATCCTCTTAAGGTCCGATAGACCAATTAGGTCTTAGTGGATGTTAATCATCATCATCATCATCATCATCATCATAATATTCTATGTGAACCCACGACCACCCGTAATTCTGGAATTGTTCAGTGCAAAATGTATATGATTAAGTGTTGAGTGCAAAATGTATATCAAGAAACATGAAAAATGAAAAATAAAAATAAATGTGATTAATTAATTGAATAAAATTTAATAAAACATTATCACATATTAGTAATATATAAGATATTTAATATTAATATTATAGAATAGATGTTATTAATTTATTTTATAGTTTATTTATTAATATTAATATAAAATAGTATATACAAGTATATATTCATTTTAACTCTAGAGTTAAGAAGAATCAATTTCTAGGTACAAACCTTTATTATTATAAACAAAATCAAAATTCTAAAATTCCAAATTTACATTTAAAAACATTAAAAATAATAATAAATAAAATTTAAATATTTGTTTATACTATTCTTTAAGTAAAAAGTATTATAGCATTATATAAATTACTATAAATATTGGTACAATATTATGATATTTTATAAATTATTAAATCTCATGTTGGGGTGGTTGGACTTGTGATGTATAAGCATTACTATAAATTTGACAGAAGTGTTGGGTGCAAAATGTATATGATCTAACAAGTTGGACATGAAAAATTAAAATTAAAAATAAAAATAAATAAATAATTGAATAAAATTTAAGAAAACATTAACACATATTAATAATGAAAACGATATTTAATATATTTTTTTTTTAAGTAAAAAGGGGTAGTGCCTGTTATATTACCATTAACAAAGTACAAAATTCAAAACTGTAGGTGATGCCAGCTGTCCCGCCTAAGAAGGAAACCGGGACAGCATGGCATCCATGTCCAAGTGTCATCCTAAAAACATAGTTTGCAAAAGAAGACAGGGTTGGCGTCCTGCCCGAAGGAAACCAGGACCCATAGTCACAACATGCAAGCTGATTATTTTATCTAACGCTAAAAATAACTGGAAGCTAGCTAGTAAGAGGCGAAAACAGTAACTACTACACCAAGACCAGAAACAAGTTGAAAGCATGAGGGAACCTTTGAGCCGAATTGTTAGTCCTGAACCTCGGAGTGCCTCCATCTCGCCGGGAACATGTAGGGGCGGGCACAGGTCGGACATTGCTTTTTTGCCGAAGCTCTGGAATGTGCCCCAAAGAACATATCCATCCGCTGGTCCAAGCGTTCCAAGCGAAAGGTCTGGTCATCTAGCTGGTGCCTGATTTCAAGGACAAGATCGAGGTGTCTCCAGTCAGCTACAGGGGGCTTCTCCTTGCTGGTGTCCTCGTCTGTGTTCTACGTCCGGTGCCGCTGTTCTCGCCTTGTTTCTCCCTTCTCGTTGGTGGGCTCGGGGGGAGCCTCCTCTTCCACATAGCAGGGGGAATACGACTTCTCCATGGTGGCTGTGGAGGGGTCGGACACCTTGCTGTCCAATTGACATTTGTTGTGAGTGCCGAAGCTTGTGCTTGGGTTCCAGTGCTCGGGTGCCGTGAACAGGATGCATCTAGGAGGACTCGGCGGGCCACCTTCTGGTATGACCTCTTCCACGTACGCCATTGGTGGCGTACGTGGTCTGGTCCTTCGTCGCCGCGCTGCAAGCACCATGGCCCTCTCAAAATGTTGTTTTCGCTTATGCCGAGCCTCTGCTGCCTCGAATTTCTGATGCCGTTTGTGCCGAGACTCCTCCGAATGCCAGGCTGCTCCCCGTCGTGACCTTCCTCGGATTCGAGGCATGACGGGTCCACTGGAAAAACTCTGAATGCTTCCATTGCCTGTCCAGTAACTTAGCCAGAAGGGTGGGATGGCCGAGTGCAATCGTCGTTCCGAAGGAGAAGGAATGATACTGCTACTACTCTGATTCACTTGGGAGACTAGAGCGTCTCGGCGCAAATTATGGTATGAAGTTGCTGCTCTAGCCACGAGCATTATTGTAAACACCACCGCCATATCCCTAGCATTAAACCAATCCATTACTCTCTGTTGCATAGTGCTCTGGCGCGGGGTACTCTTCGCTTGTGCGAGAGGCCTCGTCGCGATGGTTCTCCTGTGCAAAAACATGCGGGTTAATGGAAAGGGTCATGCGAGCCGGTAGATGCATTAAAGCAGTGTCCCGGCTCACTCCCGCATGGCTCTAATGCGCCACCTGTCACCCCATACGGGGAGTGGAGATCATTTCTGGCTAAATCTTGACTTTGGGAGAGGATCGGTGGGGTTGGTGAGCCAGGCCCCCCCAGTTTATATGTTCCTCCTCCTGATCCACTACTTCATTTGCTAGGTGATCCGCTACCTTATTCGCGTCTCTTTTAACATGTGAGGTAGTGATGGTGAGGTGCAGCTGTAAGTGGTGACTGAATTCTGTGAGTAGGCTATACAGTCTCCAGCTTGGAGAGATTTTTTCAGGGTCACTGCCATGGATGATTCTGGTTGCTAATCTTATGATGATTTGCGAATCTCCTTCCAGTATTATCCTTTGATGACCCCGGTCACTGGCCGTTTGGATTCCTCGTAGGAGTCCTGTAATCTCGGCTACATTGTTGGTTGAATCGCCGATGAATCCTGCGTCCAAGCCTAGGATTTCTCCGCCTGAGTTCCTGAGCACTGCCCTGTATTCGGCTGGTCCAGGGTTGCCTTTGGAAGCGCCATCGAAATTTACTTTGATGAAGTGTTCTAGAGGGGGAGTCCAAGTGTTTGGGCTGGGGGGTTGACCCGTATGGTTACTGGCGGATATATGGTGGATCGAGATGGGCTGCCATCTTTGTAGGATGATCTGCTCCTCGGGGTTGCACTGCCAATCTTTCTTCGCCCAGGATTTGCTACTGATTGTTTCTCTTATTTGTGCTCTGATTTTGGCCCAGTTGACTTCAGGGAGGGACGATTGAGAGCGGAAGATACGTCGATTCTGTTCTTTCCAGATTTTCCAAAGGGTGAATCCTGGCAGCAATTGCCAAATAAGATTTAATATGGGGTTGCTGAAAGAGATGTTGTCCCAATTCTCGATTGTGTAATTGATGTTGCCTCTGTTTCGATTGGATTTATGCATGATCTGCGCTCCGTAATCCCAAATCTACTGGCTGTAGCAGCATTCATTGAAGAGGTGTTCTTTGCTTTCCTCTTGCAGTGAGCATGGTACGCAGATGGAGGGGCCAATGAAGCTCTTTTCCTTAGATTATCCCAGGTTAGAGCTTTATTATGCACTATTAGCCATAGAAAGGTGGAGACCTTGGGCCAGAAAGCGGAATTCCAAACTTTATTCTAGACGGGCTCCCTTCTTGGATTTGTTTGGTCTGCGTACAGAGCGTAATCTTCCTTGATGGTGAAAGTGCCAGCTGTGGTGTACCCCCACCTCAGGATATCTGGGCCCTCTTGATAGAGTATTTTCCTGCTGGTAGCTTGAGCTTGCCAGCCTTGTCAGTCGACGGTCTCGGGAAGACCAAGCTCATGGTGCGTGGTTCTCCATTTACGCCACCTTTGATGCAGAGTTTGTGGCATCCATAATTCCTTGACGTTGGGAAGGGCATTTTGGTGAAGAGCTTCTTTGAGGCCTGATAGCTCCTCTATGGTGCCCAATGGCTTGAGTTGTTGCCAAGAATATTCCCAGAATAGAGCGCTTCTTCCATCCCTTAGTTCCCAAAAGGCGTGGTGTTGAACTAAGGTGCGATTTTTCCAGGTTGTATTCCAAATATTGGAACCATGTATATGGTTGTTGAGTCGAATTAACTTGTCTGCTGGAGTGTGGGGTGCGTATTTCTTTTTCCACAGTTGTGCCCAGACTGCTGCAGGGTTCTTTAACCATCTCCACCAGATTTTGGCTCCCATTGCCTGGTTCATCTTCCCCGGGTCCCTGAGGCCCAGGCCACCTTGACTTTTTGGCATGTAGAGCTTATCCCAATTGACTAGTGCCCATTTCTTGTTAGATTGGTGGCCACTCTGGAGAAAGTTTCTCTGCAAAGTTCTGATTTCTCGGATGAATTTTTTGGGAGCTGCTAGAGCAGTGAAAAGATAAGTTGGCAAAGCTTGCAGAACAAATTTTAGGAGAACCAGCCGGGAGGCCAGATTGAGAGGTCTGAAAGTCCAATTCCGCAGCCTGTTTGAGATGGACAGGAGGAGGTTGTCCCAGGAGATAGTGGAGGCCGCTGCTCCTGTGAGAGGAACACCAAGGTAATTGGACGGAAGGGAGCTCTTGGGTATTCCTAGAAGTCTGGAGATATGACGTTGGACAGGGGGCGGGGTGTTGAAAAAGTACAGTTTGGATTTGTCTGAGTTGAGCAGCATGTCGGAGGCCTCAGTGAAGTCAGAAAGGATAGAGTTGAGTTTTGAGGCCTCTTGGATAGTAGGAGAGTTCAGAAGGAGGGTATCATCAACAAATTGACTGTGAGAGGGTGCGGGTTGAAGGTTGTGCAAAGGTAGGCCTTTGAGGGAGCCATCAAGGACAGAGGCTTTAATGTAGCGGCCTAGTCCTTCCGCTAAAAGTATAAACAGGAAAGGGGAGAGTGAGTCCCCCTGCCGTATTCCTCTAGAAGGCAAGAGAGGTTTTGAAGGGACACTGTTCACGAGGATGGAGAAGAATGTGGATGAGGTGATATTCATGATCCAGCTAACCCAGTTCTGATCAAAGCCGAAGGAGTCGAGGATAGCTTTGATGTAATGCCAGCTGACCCGGTCAAAAGCTTTTGAAAGATCAAGTTTGATAAGCATACCTGGCGTTTTGGAGGTTTTGAGGGAATGAATTACTTCGTTGGCCAGAATGACGCTGTCCATGATCTATCTTCCTTCTACATACCCTGACTGCTCCTTTGATATGAGGAAAGGCAGAATGGCCTTGAGCCTGGTGGCGATGACCTTCGTTATGACTTTGTAGATGACGTTGCAAAGGGCTATGGGTCTGAATTGTTTAGGACTGGTGACCCTTCCTCCTTTCGGATGAGGGTGAGGAAAGTGGCGTTGAGAGCTGGAAGTACCTGGCCGGAAGCTCTGGATTCTTCAACTACTTCCCAAACATCCTGTCGGATCAGATCCCAACAATGGTGAAAGAAATCCACGGTAAACCCATCCGGACCTGTGGCTTTCCCAACTGGCATGGCTTTTATAGCTTGATCAACCTCCTCTTGGGTGATGGGTCGAGTTAAGGCTGCGTTCTGTTCTGGCGTGACTAAGGCTGGTATGTGTCTGGTCACCCTTCTGATTGCTTCCGTTCTGTCCCGCTGAGGTTCCGTAAGGAGGTCTTGATAATATTTGAGCAACTCCTCCTCTATTTTGTAGTGCCCCCTGAATAATTTTCCTTGGCCATCCTCGAGGTGAGTGATCCTGTTGATGTGCCTTCTGTGCATCATGGCTCTGTGGAAAAACTTTGTATTCTTTTCCCCTTCCCCGAGCCACTGAACTCTGGATTTCTGTTTCCAGAGGATTTCCTCCTGCTTCCGTCGTTCCTCCAAATGTATCTGAAGTTGTTCTTCTTCCTTCATTAGTTCCTCTGTTCGCTCTCCCAAGATGAAATTTTTTTGAATCTCCCCTAGTCTGCCTTCTGTCTCCTTTATGCTTTGCAGTATGTTGCCGAAGCTGTTTTTGTTCCAATGTTTGAGCCGCTGCTTGAAGTTCTTTAGTCGCTGCTGAAACTTGTACATGCATGTGCCATGGTCTATTACCGCTTATTCCCACCAAGATTTGGCTAGTCTCTTAAAGTCCGGGTGAGCTAGCCAAAATTTTTCGAAGCGGAAAGGTTTGTACCTGGGGGCTCTCCCAGGTCCATTTGCAGAGCCACGACCCAATGATCTGAGCCTGATCTTGGTAGAATGAGGCTTTCCAAATGAGAGCCTGAATCCATGATTTCCTCTGCTACCAGGAAGCGATCCAGTCTGCAGGCAATGTGCTGGGTGCCCGATTTGCGATTGGACCAAGTGAAGGTACCATTGCTATTTTCAATATCTACTAATTTTAACTGATCAATGAGAGATTTAAACTTACCGCTGTCTTGGTCGAGTCTTTGGACGCCCCCAATTTTTTCCTCTAGAGTCAGAATAATGTTGAAGTCGCCTCTGAGGATCCAGTTCGGGGTGGCCACTAGGGTCTTGATCTGTTCGAGCCGCTGCAGGAATTTATCTTTGTCCTGGGCACTATGTGGCCCATAGACATTTGTGATGGCTCCTTCTTGGTTCGTGCCCATAACTGCAAAGTGAGCTGTTATGGTACCCACTATTGTGAAGGGATTTCTTATGCTCACGTTGGCTGGATTCCATAAAATAGCGAGGCCGCCTGAGGCTCCTATGGAATCAATTGTTATGGATTTGCATTCTCGCCATACGCGCTGAGAGATTGCTTCAACCTCTGCTCCTTTGCATTTGGTCTCCTGGAGCAGCACTATATCAGGTTTCTCTGCCATTATACTCTCTCGGAGGATCTGTTGTTTGGATCGTCCATTCAGACCTCTGATGTTCCAGGTGAGGATATTCATCATTAAGAGGGGGGTGCTGAGTGGAGGTATCCCTCCGAAAGTTTGTGTATCTGTCCTGAGTTTATCATGAGGTTGCCGACTTCCTTGATTAGTTGGTGTGTCGGTTTCCTTCCTCTTCTTTTATTTTTGCGAAGGACGCGTTTCATACCAGAGTTCGAGTCCATTGCTATACCCAAGCGTGCCGTAGATCCTGCAGAGGAATTGAGAAAGACCTTATGTACTTTGCGAAGCTGTTCTTCACGGAGGGTTTGCAGGTCCTTCTGATTCAGAGCCTCCTCCAGCTTTTCAAGATCTATCCCTGCCAGATCCTGATCATCCAACAGCATTGGGGTGTCTCCATCGCCTTCTCCTTTTTCTTCCATTGGGGTTTCTTCAGTGCGCTGCTCAGGGTCTGGATTCGGATTTTGCGTTGGGTGTTGCTGAGGATTTTTGTGCGGATTCTGGACCTCCTCTTCCTCTGGTAGTTACTCCAGGATCTTGTAGGCATTCTTCGTAGCGATGTTTTGCCTCACATTTGTGGTTTGCTTCTTTGGGGGGTTTCTTCTTCTTGATGTTACCGTGGTAAATCCATCCTTTTGCAGGGTTTCAGTTGGTTTTGCAGCTTGCTTGATGATGGGGCAGTCTCGGTACAGGTGGCCATGTTCGTGACATCTTCTGCATCTGAATGGTATATGCTCGTAGTCCAAGGTTTGTTGCTAGTCCTCATCTTGATACTCGAGGGTTACCATTCCGGGGAGTGCCTTGGATATGTTCATGTACACACAGATTCTGGCATATGAGGTATACTTTCTCTGCCTTGCAGCTTCAGAGGCTTTCACATATTGCCCAAGGGTATTCCCTATGCCCATTAAAATTTCCTCAAGCCAGAACTCTTGCGGCAGTGAGTACAGGCGTATCCAAACAGGGGCCATGGTGAAGTCCTCTTTGTCCGGGCTAAATCTCTCAGTCCAGAAGCGGAGGAACAATCCAGCCGAGTTGAAGAAGTATGGCCCATTTTCAAAGATTCTGTCTTTGTCCTCCAGATTGTACAGAATAATTGTGAAGAAGCCCTTGGAGCTGAGTTGCAGCTCGTAATCCCCCTTGGGATGCCACCAGTATTTGATCCATTTGTGGAGGTCTGTTTCTGCCGGCCAGAGCCCCAGAAATTTGCCGATTAAGGCATGCTCTCTCATAAATTGCATGTGTTCTCCAACCCTGGTTGAACTAATGAGGTACCGGGGTGGTTTCTCCATTTGTGGAATACACTTGCCGGGTTCCCAGTTGCGTGGTGGCTTCGGCTGAGAGGTGTCGGCTTCGTTCTCCGTCTCCGTCTCCATTCTGAGACTCTGTTCCCTGGCGATCAATTGCTCGCGTACCTATGGCGGCGGCTCAAAGGTGGGTCTTGCCGCTCTGGCTCCCGTTTTGTCATTGGCTACTACATTGCGGTATGAGGGAGTTCCCCCCCCCGCTGCATCCATACTCTTGTGACCGTGGAGATCGTGTGATCTTCTACGACCTTGGCAGTGTGTTGCGGCAGAGATCGGCGCCTGCAGTCCTTCAGTCTGCTCGGCGAGGAAGCTAGGGTTTTGCAGTGCTCCGTCCTCTCACTTTGTCGTTATTCCTCAAAACGATATTTAATATTAATATTATACGATATATATCATTAATTTTACTTTATAGTTTATTTATTAATAAATAGTATATAACCATTTTAACAATTTCTAGGTAAAAACCTTATTATCATAAAAAAAAATCAAAATTTCAAGATTCCAAATTTACATTTAAAAAACATTAAAAATAATATTGAATAAAATTTAAATAATTGTTTATACTATTTTTTAAGTAAAATGTATTATAGCATTATATAAATTACTATATAAATTAACAAAGGAACATACCAAACATGAAATATGAAAAATAAATATGAATAATTAAGTGAATAAAATTTAACAAAACATTATCACATATTAATAATGAATACCATATTTAATATTATATGATATATATTATTAATTTTACTTTATAGTTTATTTATGAATATTAATATAAAATAGTATATACAAGAATATATTCATTTTAACTGTAGAGTCAAGAATGATCAATTTCTAGGTACAAACCTTTATTATTATAAACAAAATCAAAATTCCAAAATTCCACATTTACATTTAAAAGCATTAAAAATAACATTGAATAAAATTTAAATAATTGTTTATACTATTTTTTTAAGTAAAAAGTATTATAACATTATATAAATTACTATAAATATTGGTACACTATTATAATATTCTATAGATTATTAAATCTCATGTTGGTTGGGGTTGTTGGACTTGTGATACATAAGCATTACTATAAATTTGACAAAAGTGTTGGGTGCAAAATGTATATGATCTAACAAGTTGGACATTAAAAATAAAAATTAAAAATAAAAATAAATAATAAATTGAATAAAATTTAAGAAAACATTAACACATATTAATAATGAATACGATATTTAATAATTTTTTTTTATATAAAAAAGGAGTAGTACCTGCTATATTAGATTAGCACAAAACTTTGACAAAATATACAGTGGCATGGCTAAAGTCACGAAAAATGCTGTCGGTATCCGGAAACCAGCATAAGTGGGGAGCAAATAGCAGTTATACGATAATACATAAAGGAAAGTAGCATCTGTCCTGCTCGGAGGAAACCAGGACAGATGCTTATGGTCCAGATGAACATAAAACAGTTACACAATAAAACTAAAAACCAGGAAATTATAAAAACCTAGGCACCCGGTGACCTGTCGCCTTCGTCAGTCTGCCAAGTGGTCCTCGTCGGAATGGCAAAAGCCTGCGCGCACAGGGGGCACTTCCGCTGAGCTGGAGCACCGGAGAACGCATCAAGGAGCAGGTCCATGCGCTGGCCCATGAGGAGGGACCTATGTTCCAGGTCCGACATGTGGCCTCGGAGCTCGAACACCAAAGCCAGGTGCTCGTCACTGAGGAGAGATCCATGCATTCCTCCACCCAAGCCACTAGGGGGAGCAATCCTCAATTCGATTACCTCACCAATGCAAACCGCGAGCTCCCTCTGCACCGCTTCAACCTCTGCATCCACAGTCTTCTTGGCACCAGCTGCTTGCAAGTCGCCCGGCCAGGGAATTTCTTCGACAATGTAGCTGGGGAAGTCGTCTTCCCTAGCCAAAATGCGTTTGGTACCCTCCTAGCTGGTCGTCTCCATGGCATGGGGCTTCTCAACACTCGACAGGTCCCCCATAAATGGGTCCTCCTCCACGACACAGGTGGGAAACACATCCTCAGTCTCGGCCTCCTTCTTGTCACTCGACTTAAATGCCGTGTCTTCCCTGCTACAACCAACTCCCGGTTCTGCAATAGTGTCGAGCAATGCCTGTCTCTCAACCCAATCCTTCTTTCGAAGAATGGAGGACGCCAAAGCTAGAGCGCGTTCTAATTGCTCCTTCCATCGCCGCTGTGCCTTATGGGCATCCCAGGCTGAACCCCAGCGAGGCCTGCCTCGCTTTCTAGCCATTGTATCCGGGGGGTGAATGCAAGTGCCAAGCAGTTGCAGTGCTAGGTTAAAAGTCCAGGACGAGAGCGGTAGCAGGTGCGAAGCGCGAGCAAACCGACTCTGTCGTGGCACACGCAGAGACAAACAACCCTGGAAATCCTTATCAGAGTGCAAAGAAAAGGTGGTGAACATCCAAGCGAAGAGCGTAGCCGAAGCATGAGCATTCCCGCTCTGCCCGGGCTCATAAGAAAACACATAACCAGACACCATAGTCATCTGTCCTCCCATATCCTCTTTCAATCTGAGTGCGTAGGGGGTGTAAATGGTCGCGCGAGGGAGGAGTCCCTCCATCGTATGGCCTCTGCTATGGCCGTCCACCATCGTAAATGCTGATGTGTGGGTGGCGGCCATCGACAATTAAACCCGAGCCTAGTGCTGATCCTGGTGTCACCACCACGGTGCCACGTGTCACCCCATCCGGGGCAATACGATATTTAATATTAATATTATAGGATAGATATCATTAATTTTACTTTATAGTTTATTTATTAATATTAATATAAAATAGTATATATCCATTTTAACAATTTCTACGTACAAACCTTATTATCATAAACAAGATCAAAATTTCAAAATTTCAAATTTACATTTAAAAACATTAAAAATAATATTGAATGAAATTTAAATAATTGTTTATACTATTTTTTAAGTAAAATGTATTATAAAATTATATAAATTACTATAAATCTTGGTACAAAGTTATAATATTCTATAAATTACTAAATCTCATGTTGGTGTACACTAGTCTGCCAACTCAAGAGTCTGGAATTGTTGGGTGTAAAATGTATATGACGGAGGTGTTGGGTGCAAAATTTATATCACAGAACAAGCCAGACATTAAAAATGAAAAATAAAAATAAATATGAATAATTAATTGAATAAATTTTAAAAAAACATTATCACATATTAATAATGAATACAATATTTAATATTAATATTATATGATAGATATCATTAATTATTTTAGAGTTTATTTATTAATATTAATATAAAGTAATATATACAACTATATATCCATTTTAACAATTTATAGGTACAAACTTTTATTATCATAAAAAAATCAAAATTCCAAATTTACATTAAAAATAATATTGAATAAAGTTTAAATAATTGTTTATACTATTATTTAAGTAAAAAGTGTTATGGCATTATATAAATTACTATAAATCTTGGTACAATAGTATAATATTCTATAAATCATTAAATCTCATGTTGTGGTGGTAGTGATACATAAACATGACTATAAATGTGAATCCACAAGTCGCCAATTGTTGGATGCAAAATGTATATGCCGGAAATATTGGGTGCAAAATGTATATAAGGAACATGACATACATGAAATATGAAATATGAAAAATAAATATGAATAATTAATTAAATAAAATTTAACAAAACATTATCACATATTAATAATGAATACCATATTTAATATTATATGATAGATATCATTAATTTTACTTTATAGTTTATTTATTAATATTAGTATAAAATAATATATACAAGTATATATCCATTTTAACTGTAGAGGCAAGAAGGATTAATTTCTAGGTACAAACCTTTATTATCATAAACAAAATCAAAATTTCAAAATTCCAAATTTACATTTAAAAACATTAAAAATAATATTGAATAAAATTTGAATAATTGTTTATAGTATTCCTTAAATAAAAAATATTATAGCATTATATAAGTTACTATAAATATTGGTACAATGATATATTATTCTATAAATTATTAAATTTCATGTTTCTATTCGGCTCTATAAATGTGAATTCGGGACTCCGCCAATCGGCTAATCCAAAATTGTTGGATGCAAAATGTATATGACTGAAGGGTTGGGTGCAATATGTGTATCCTATAATATTAATATTATAGGATATATATCATTAATTTTACTTTATACTATATTTATTAATATTAATATAAAATAGTGTATACAAGTATATATCAATTTTAACTCTAAGTCAAATAGAATCAATTTCTAAGTACAAACCTTTATTATCATAANTATACTATTATTTATGTAAAAAGTGTTATAACATTATAGCATTATATAAATTACTATAAATCTTGGTACACTGTTATAATATTTTATAAATTACTAAATCTCATGTTGTTGTCTGGAGTACTCCTCATACATAAGCATGATTATACATGTGAACTCTGTGTGATACATAAGCATGACTATAAATGTGAACTTGTGAGTAGCTAGTCTGAAATTGTTGGGTGCAAAATGTATATGAAGGAAGTGAAAAATGAAAAATAAAAATAAATATGAATAATTAATTAAATAAGATATAACAAAACATTATCACATATTAATAATGAATACTATATTTAATATTAATATTATAGTATAGATATCATTAATTTTACTTTATAGTTTATTTATTAATATTATTATAAAATAATATTTGTAGTATATATCCATTTTAACTCTACAGTCAAGAATGATCAATTTCTAGGTACAAACCTTTATTATCATAAACAAAATCAAAATTCCAAAATTTGAAATTTACATTTAAAAACAATAAAAATAATATTGAATAAAATTTAAATAATTGTTTATACTATTCTTTGAGTAAAAAGTGTTATAACATTATATAAATTATTATAAATTATTATAAATCTTGGTACAATGTCATAATATTCTATAAATTACTAAATCTCATGTTGCCATGTGTGGGACTTGTGATACATAAACATGACTATAAATCTGAACGGATCCGTAATTGTTGGGTGCAAAATGTATATGACCTAAGTGTTGGGTGTAAAATGCATTTCATGGAAGTTGGACAAGAAAAATGAAAAATAAAAATAAAAATAAATGTGAATAATTAATTGAATAAAATGTAACAAAACATTATCACATATTAATAATTAAGACAATATTTAATATTATAGGATAGATATCATTAATTTTACTTTATAGTTTTATATTAATATTAATATAAAATAATATATATAAGTATATGTCCATTTTAACTTTAGAGTCAAAATGATAAATTTATAGGTACAAACCTTTATTATCATAAACAAAATCAAAATTTCAAAATTCCAAATTTACATTTAAAAACATTAAAAATAATATTGAATAAAATTTAAATAATTGTTTATACTATTATTTATGTAAAAAGTGTTATAACATTATATAAATTACTATAAATCTTGGTACATCGTTATAATATTCTATAAATTACTAAATGTCATGTTGGGTCACACTAATGATACATAAGCGTGATACATAACCATGATTATAAATGTGAACACGCAGGCTTGTTGGAGGCAAGCCAAAGCAGAAAAGCAATGTGATTTTGGGAAATAAAGCATACACGAGGAAAACTATAGTTGGAAGGAAGAACAAAATGTATATGAGGAAAGTGTTGGGTGCAAGATGTATATCATGGAACAAGCAGGACATGAAAAATGAAAATTAAAAATAAATATGAATAATTAATTGAATAAAATTTAACAAAACATTATCACATATTAATAATGAATATGATATTTAATATTAATATTATAGGATAGATATCATTAATACTACAATCTTCATCT
>SNQJ01S0235619.1:1474-13819 GCA_010110895.2 Picea sitchensis
ATTTGGAAGGCAACCATTGGTGGATCAGTTTCCTTGAAGAACAAGTCATAGTTTGCAGCTCAAAGGGAAGGAAATAAGAATGATGCATTGGCTCTCAAGACCATTATTAGTGGACTCTCAAGCCCTATCAAAGAGAGCATGGGACAATGCACTTCCGCCAAGGATCTATGGTTAAAGCTAGAGGAGACATATCAAAACAAGAAGGAAGATATTGAAGACCACTCAATCAAGATCATTAAAGGTAAAGAATCTCCAAAAACTCTTGATTACATTATTTATAAATGTGATGATGTTCGCAAGAAGGAATATCTTGAAGACTTTTCAAATGAAGACAAAGAATCATGTCATGATGTTGGAAGAAAGGAAGATATTGAAGACATTTCAAATGAAGATAAAGAATCATGTGATGGTGTTGGAAAAAAGGAAGATCTTGAAGACATTTCAAATGAAGGTAAAGAATCTCCACAAATCCTTGATTGCATTAATTCAAAATGTAATGATATTGAATAATTCTCTACAAGTGAAGAAGGAAGAAGAAAATCTAGAAATAGTGTGTGTAGAGTTTGATGGTAGTTATCCTATGGAAAGAATAGAAGAAGAACTATCAGAACTTCAAAAGAAAGTTGAAGAGGGTCTATATGAATACAACAATGACCATTATTATATAGACTATAGCTATCTTTCGGATAACACTAAAAAATTTCTTAAGAAGAGTCAAAGGCACATCTTGAAGTTAAAGGAAAGTTTCAAAAGAACAAAGCAAGGAAGACATCAAGAAGCCATCCTTACACCTCAAAAAGGATGAACACCAAAGCAAAGGTATAAAAGTGTTTTTCACGGTCAATGTTCTTCATGTAATGAATATGGTCACAAAGCTTTGAAATGCAGATCTTATGCAAGGAGAAATAATGGAAGTTTTCATAACACCATAAGGTGTTGGAGATGTGATCAAGTAGGACACATTGTTGTTCAATGTCACAGCATGAGATGCTACAATTGTAGTGGATTTGGCCATAAATCCTAGGATTTCTGGAACACAAGAAGAAATTCCATGATGAGGAATTCATATAGTGTTAGAAACATTACTTGTCTTCGGCATCGGGAAGTCCAGGTCTGCAGGTTGCATGAGGAGTGCCCAAGCACAGCGCATAGAGGAAATCCTGTTCGGATTTAAAATCAAGCGAGCGGGCAAAATTATAGTGTCAACGGTTCGGATCCATCTATACGAGAAGATCAACAGTTTGCGGAAAATCGCAAATATCAGAGTTGCACCGAAATTAGCACAAATAGACCGCGCCCATATCATATGCAGGGAATAACAACAGTCGTCCATCAAAATGATGTGTGGCGCGAGATCTAGTCGTGTCGGCTTCTCGGTAGTCGCAAGTTCAAATGGTGAAGGTTTTATGTCATTGTACATTTCAAAACCCCGAACCCCAAAGCGCCCAAAGGCTGGCCCACCATAGCAAGGAGTAGTCTCAGCCATTCATCTAAAAGGGACACCTAGTGTGCAATTAGGCTCCCCGCCTTTTCTCCCATCATGATTTCGAAGCGCAAGAAGAAACTCCCTCGTATCCCCGATGCGCGAAGTGATGAGAGCTTCCAGGGCCCGGGGACCAACACAGCGTCGAGTGAATTTAGGACCGTCAGATTTAGAGGGACGTGTGGCGCCAGATTAAGCCATCTCGGCGTTTCTCTCATCGCAATTTCAAGAAGCATGGATCAGCCCCTTCATATCCGCGAACGCCGAAAACACCTTTGGGAGTAAGCACAGGGTCATAGCCCGTGGTCACTTTGGAGACAGAGAGAGTTGTGTAAGAGGGGCCAAAGGCACCGAGTTCAGTTACAGAGGAGATCATCGTGGCCTCCAGGCACCATCGGATCCAATCTCAATCTTGTGTCTCGCTTGGAGTAAATGAAGGCATGAACGGGTGGTTGAAACCTCCTTTCATTCATTAAGTGTGAGGTATGGAGGGTCTAGCAGGGAGTCTGCTTGAAGGGGTCCTGTGTACCAATTTTTCCAAAGAATCCATGCCAATGTCTTCGAAGAGAAAGAGAATTATGCACACGCTAGCTCGACACTTAATGGCTCAGCTACCCTCCTTACAAGAGCCATGCGCAGTTAAGGTGGTGTGTAAAGAAGTATTTCAGTACAAATTTGACTGAAAAGACACCAAGCCTTGGGTGACTAGGCACACCTCTGTGAGGTGAATTTTCCTGAGTATATAGACTCAGTCTTTGTATTTTGTAATCTATCAATGGTTGAGCAAAGCTCCTGATTGTAAAATTTTTGATGAAGCACTGGTCGCTCTGGTTAATATAGAAGGCATTTGAGATTTCTTACTTTATGGATGTCAGTTTATTTTCCATCTTTTTGTATACTATGTTAGAACAACTCGGAATTGGAGGATCCAGTCGAGTTGCAGCTGTTATAGGATGATGTAGGTTGGATCACTGTAACAGTTGCATTGTTTCTAATCAATTCATGTGATTTTCTTAGCGCTGAATGACTTGGAATTGAAGGATTCAGTCGAGTCACCCCTCAGCTCCTTGAATCTCTGGACCAAGAGGATCTTGGCCTCCGAGTTTTTCATCCTCAAGCTTATGAAGGCCTATTGCCCGAGGCAGTCTCGCTCGCCTTTCTCACAAGTCTTCCATCTACCACCCTTTAATCCATTTACTGACTGAAGTTGGATCAAGACCTCCCTTTCCTTCTACATGCCAGGCCCAGTTTCCTGATTTAAAGCTATACCATCTTGAGTCTTTATCCATTTGATCACCCCATTAAAAAAATTGTGACATAAAACTGATGGGCGTTGGTCTCTGCTCTTGCTAGCAATCCAGGAGTGACTTCTGACGCTAACATTTCTGGCGCCGTTGACGGGGATCGAAGTTGAAAATTTTCCCCGGGATTGAACGACATTGAGCCTCTGATTCTGAAGGTGCATCGGGTATCAGAGCCTTTGAAGATTGCTACTGTGCACATGGGGACTCCATTGTGACGACTCGACTGTGGTGAACCTGTTGTATTAACTGTGGCTTTCAGAGGCAGGCACACGCGGTCTCATCTATAGCTGCCTCTAGCGACACTTGAAACTGATCCAAAGGTGGTTCTCGAAAAAGGAAAGGCCTCTGAAGAAGAAGCTTCCATCATCGAACCAGGTAATCTGCCATCTCCTTTTGTAAGAACTCCATTTTCTCCTCCTCAAATTCTTGACCGTCCTCCTTCCGAGGTGTCCCGTTTCTTAAATTTCGGGAGTGTTCCTACTGATTTTTCCCCTCCTGGTCTGGGATGGGAGGGAGAAACCCTTTTCACTCCCCTCTCCTCTGAAGCTATACCTGGCATAGACCCAGGACCGCGTAATATTTCCCCATGCCTAGTTTTATCGCTCCTATGCAAAGAGGAGCACCTGCTGACTTGAGCTCGTTAGCCTTCTCCTTAAATCCCCTCTTGTTTCCCACTCCACTTCGAGATTGATTCCCAGTAGCCCCCTTGTGAACTCCTTCTCCTCCAAGTTCTCCTCCACCTAATATTCCTATGTCCGGTGCTAATCCCCCTCTAAATAGAATGGATTCCATAGTCGCTGCCAGATATGCTCCCTTAGTTCTACCCCATCCTATGAATCCTCTCCCTGCTGGAGATTACTTGAAGTATATGCCCAAGTTCACTGGGGAAGGGGATGTAACTGCTGAAGAGCATCTGGCTGCTTTCTACAGTTATGCAGACAACCTGAACATTGAAAATGAAGATGTTTGGATGAGAGGCTTCGTCCAGAGCCTATATGGCGAGGTGAGGAAGTGGTTTAGAGGGTTGGCCCCTGGATCTATTGTTGGGATCGAAGCCCTGGATAGTTCTTTCTTGAGGCAGTGGGGAGACAGGAAGGATTTCATGAATTACATGACAGAGTTCAGGTCTTTGAAGAAGATGGAAGGAGATTCTATCTCAGACTTCTCCAAAATATTCAATAAGATGTATAATAAAATCCCTACCGAAATAAAACCCTCAGAAGCCTCGGCCAAAATTTCCTATGCTAGCGCGTTTGGACCCGATTTTTTTCTTTTACTGAGGGAAAGAAGAGCCACTTCCTTATCTCAAATGCAAGATGCGACCATAGAAGTGGAATCCAATTTATTAGCAGCTGAAAGACTGAGGAACAAGGCCGATGCAGACAGAAGAAGGGGAAGGTCAGAAACCTCGACTTCTGGACCATCGGTGCCCCACCCTCAAGTGGATGAACTGACCAAGATGGTGAAGTCTCTGTCTACAGAGATGGAGAGAATGAAGGTCGAGGGGAGGCAGGAATACAAGGGCCCTCAAAACACTGAAAACAAAGGAGGTTTCAGGAGGCCAAACAATTTTACTCCCCCGAATGTGCAAAGAGAGAAGGGAAGAGACAGAGAAGACCAGAAGATTCAAGCTCCTTTTCAAAACAATTTTGTGGCCGAGGGGGAAGAAGGGGAAACAGATGAGCCTGATCATGAAATCCATTTCTTCAGGGACACTCCTCCTTTTCCTCATCTCACTCAATCATCATATGAGGATTCTCTCATGGAAAGTCAGCTAAATGAACTGAGCAAGGGAGACAAGGCTAGTGGCAACCAAGGTAGATATGATCTGAGGTCTAAGAAAAAGACAGTAGCACCTGATGTTCCTGAGTGGTCCATTAGAACAGAGAAGCCTGCTGATGAAGTAGAAGACATTCATAGAGGTAAGAAGCACCAACCCCTCTCTCCCATAGTCCAAAGTCATGTCCCCGAAATAAGAGAAATCCCAAAGCTCTCACCTTCTTTTAATTTCGAGCATGAAATTCAAAAAATCAAAATCACTGTGCCCCTGACAGAATTGATTAAACATGAAGGGTTCAAAAAATGCTTCTCTGATCTTTTACAGTCTGAGGTCTCAAGCCTTCCCACAGACTCCATCAATTTGCAAGATGAAAAGCCTGCAGTCATTCTAGGTCCTATGGTAGAAGACAGGAATGACTCATCCCCTCCCTTCTACACTTCCTTGAACATACATGACAAGGTACTGCACAACTTCTTGATGGATTTGGGGGCTTCTCACAACCTCATGCCCAAAACTATCATGGAAGAGTTAGGGATAGAAGTCACCCGAGCCTATCATGACCTCTATTCCTTTGACTCCAAAAAAGTTCAGTGTCTAGGATTTATCAAAGACCTGGTCGTGACCTTGTTTCAGCTACCCACGAAGAGTGTGGTCATGGATATTGTAGTGGTCGATGTCCCCCCCAAGTTTGGTATGTTGTTATCAAGATCTTGGATAAAGAGACTGGGGGGAACCTTGCAGATGGACCTCACATATGCTATTATACTAGTGTTTGGAGGAGAGCATAGAAGACTATACAGGGAAGCCCAACTAGCCTGTATAATCAGTGATGAGGCCAACCGTACCAACCATCCCATTTTCTCCTTAGACATTGATTTAGGTTCCAGTGTGCTACAATTCACCAAGGCTCCCAAACCTCCTCTTAAACTCAGAAGGCAACCCACCATTTCCCCTAAATTTTCTCCCTCCATCACCCTCGTCTGGAAAATTTTCTTTGATGGAGCCTCTTCCAGGGAAGGCGCTGGAGCTGGGGTGGTTTTTGTGTCACCTTCTCAAGAAACCATATCTCTGTCATACAAATTAGAATTTGAAGCTACCAACAATGTGGCAGAGTATGAAGCTCTTATCCTAGGATTAAGAGCCACAAGAGAAATGGGAATTCAGGAAGTAGCAGTGTTCGGAGATGCAGAGTTGGTGGTCCAAGAGATCAGAAGTGCTTATCAGGCTAAGCATCCTCGACTCAGAAGCTACAGAAATGAGGTGTGGGATCTAGTTGATAGTTTCTTCTTGGCATTTAACATTTCTTTCATCCCAAGAGAGGAGAACACAGTGGCAAATTCCTTGGCTACATCAACATGTAATTTCAAAGTACCCTTGCCGCCCAAATCCAAATATGATGTGGAAGTAAAATACAGACCCTCCATACCTGACAACGTCAAACATTGGAAGGTATTCGAGGATGATCTCGAGATCAAAAAATTCTTGGAGACTGTCGAAGAATTTTCAGATATGCATATCGACCAAGACTCCATCTCTGAAGAAGAGCTTGATGGGGGTAATTTTCTGAATAAGATTGCAGAGCGTAACATTGTGCAGCTGCCCAACAATCATATTCCAAGAGGACTGGTTCCTTTGGAAAGGATTTTTGATAGAAATGATGTGTCATTAAAAGGGGAGACCTCGGAGGATGACACTGGTACTATTCAGTGCAACATTGGGACCGAGAGTGAGCCCAAGTTTGTCAAATTGTCAAGAAGTCTGACAAAGGAGCAGAGGTCCAAATACATTGGACTTTTGAGGGAATTTGCTGATGTGTTTGCCTGGACCTACGAAGACCTCAAAACATATGGCATTTCTGTCATCGAGCATAAAATCCAATTAAAAGAGGAGGCAAAGCCATTTAGACAGAAGTTGAGACAGATCAATCCTGTGTTGCTTCCTATCATGGAGAGGGAAGTGAAGAAGCTACTTCAAGCTCAGATCATTGTACCGTTGAGATATTCAGAGTGGGTGGCCAACTTGGTGCCAGTAAGGAAAAAGAATGGAGAGATCCGACTCTGTGTAGACTTCAGAAACCTGAACAGGATCTCACGAAAGGATAACTACCCTTTACCAAAGATGGAACATATACTACAGAGGGTAACAGGAGCTTCCAGGATGTCCATGATTAATGGTTTCTCTGGGTACAATCAAGTCTTTGTTCTGCCTGAGGACAGGGAAAAAACAACATTCACTACTCCATGGGGCACATTCATATATGCCAAGATGTCGTTTGGATTAATGAATGAAGGGGCAACGTTCCAACGTGCCATGGACATAGCTTTCATCGGGGAAAAGGATAAATTTGTGGTCATCTATCTGGATGACATCACAATATTTTCAAAATTTGATAAAGAACATTGTTGTCATCTCAGGAAGGTTTTCCTGAAATGCGGGAGTTTTGGCATTTCATTAAACCCCAAGAAATCTGTGTTCGCCATGCAGGAGGGGAAGTTACTAGGCCACATAGTATCATTGGAAGGAGTCAGGATTGACCCTAGCAGAGTGGAGGCAATACAAGCCTTATCAATCCCGAGGTCCAAGAAGGAGGTCCAATCCTTCCTTGGTAAGATTAATTTTTTGAGGAGGTTTGTGCCTAACTTTGTTGAGGAGATAAAACTTATAACAACCATGTTAAGGAAAGGAAGTGAAGTGAGGTGGAATTTTGAATCGCGACATTCCTTTGAGCAAATAAAGAAGGCCCTGACAGAAGCCCCTGTGCTTATTAGCCCCGACTACTCAAAGGATTTCCTTATTTTCTCCTTTGCCTCACCTGACATGGTGGCGGCTATTTTGTTATAGACAAACAAGGGCAGACTTGAGCAGCCTATCACCTACTTCAGCCAAGCATTGAGGGATGCCAAAGTCAGGTATGACACTATGGAGAAGCAGGCATATGCCCTGGTAAAGGCCCTCAAGGCATTTAGAGTCTATGTCCTGTAGTAAAAAATCATCGCTTATGTCCCCTCAACTGTTGTTAAAGACATTCTTATCCAGCCTGATATAGATGGGAGAAGGAGTAAGTGGATGGCCAGGATTATGGAATTCGACCTGGAAATAAAGCCTACCAAATTGATCAAAGGTCAGGGTTTAGCCAAGATGTTGGCTGAAGCCAATTGCCAATCTTTGGGGATAAATTTCGTCAACGAATGCTCAGGATTTCAGCAGGGTTGACATTCTGAAAGAGACCCTCAAAAGGAGCCCCCATTAGCTCAATGTCCTTGGTATAAGGATGTCATATACTTTCTACAAGAGTTGCAACCTCCAGACGGCCTGCAAAGAAACAAAGCAAGAGCTCTGAAGCTCAAGGCAATCAGGTACTGCCTTATCGATCAAATTTTATACTGGAAAGACCCCCTGGGAGTGCTTTTAAAATGCATGGATCCACGAGAGGCCGACGGGATCATGGTTGAATTTCACAGCAGCCTATGTGGAGGGCATCATTTTTGGAAGGCCACATCCCACAAAATTCTTAGAGTCGGGTACTACTGGCCTACCTTATTCGCTGATGTCCACAGAGGAGTTAGAGCATGTATCTCATGCCAAAGGTTTTCAGGAAAACAATAGCTCAAGTCTCTGCCTTTACAGTCTGTAGTTTTTTCGGGACCTTTCCAACAATGGGGCCTAGATTTTACTGGAGAAATCCACCTCACTTCCAGTGGGCAGCACAGATGGATCATGACTTCCACAGACTTATTTACCAAGTGGATTGAAGCTATCCCCACCAAGAGTGCTTCCCACAAGGTAATTATTGGATTCCTGGAAGACCTCATCACAAGATTCGGCTGCCCAAGAAATATTGTTACAGATAATGCAACCTCATTCAAGGTCGAACCGTTGGTCAAGTTCTGTGAGCAATTTGGAATCAAGCTGATTCACTCCACTCCGTACTATCCCCAGGGAAATGGTTTAGCAAAATCCTCCAACAAAAGTCTCATAAGAATCATCGAAATATTATTGGAGGACAACAAAAGGGCTTGGAATTCAAAGTTGAAATTCGCTCTATGGGCCGATCGGGTGACTACAAAGAGATCTATAGGTGTCTCCCCTTTCCAATTAGTTTACGGAGCAGAAGTTGTCTTCCCTTCTCAGCTGGCCATTCCCGTAGCGAAATTCTTCCAGGATTATCAAGAAGAGCCCAATGACATGGTCAAAAGGATTCATCAACTGGTAGAAGTCCAGCAGGCTAGAGAGCAGGTAATGGACAGGATTCAGGATCATCAGCAAAAGATCAAGCAGGTTTTCGATAAGAAGGCCAAGAAGGAGCGGTTCCAGATGGGAGACCTGGTGCTGAAATGGGATGCTCCTAAGCAAGATAAGGGCAAACACGACAAATTTGAAGCCCTGTGGATCGGCCCCTTCGAAATCTCTGAAGTTTTATCAAATAACACTTTTAGGTTGCAGGATTTGGAGGGTAAAGAGGTTTTCAGCAGCCCAGTAAACGGGGATTTTCTTAAAAAATGTTTTGTCTAAGCCTTCGGTGGCTCCCTTGTTTGTAAATGTTGTCCTTTTTGTTCTTCGTTTTTACTTTTATTGTTTCGACTTAGTAAATGACTCCATAGCCCAACAGCAAGGCACTAGAACTGCAAAATGATTCCTTAGAGCATCACAGGGACGACTCTATCCACCATGGAGCCTAATGTTAGCAACATTACTTGTCTTCGGCATCAGGATGTCTAGGTCTGCAGGTTGCACGAGGAGTGCCCAAGTACAGTGCACAGAGGAAATCCTGTTCGGATTTAAAATCAAGCGAGCAGGAAAAATTATAGTGTCAACGGTCCGGATCCATCTATACGAGCAGATCAACGGTTAGCGAAAAATCATGGATATCAGAGTTGCGTCGAAATTAGCGCAAATAGACTGTGCCCATATCATATGCAGGGAAGAACAACAACCGTCCATCCAAACGATGCGTGGCGTGAGATCCAGTTGCGTCGGCTTCTCGACAGTCGCGAGTTCAAACAGTGAAGGTTTTATGTCATTGTACATTTTCAAACCCCGAACCCGAAGCGCCCAAAGGCTGGCCCACCATAGCAAGGAGCAATCTCAACCATTCATCTAAAAGGGACACCTGGTGCACGATTAGGCTCCCCGCCTTTTCTCCCATCGTGATTTCGAAGCACAAGAAGTAGCTCCCTCGTATCCCCGATGCGTGAAGTGACGAGAGCTTCCAGGGCCCGGGGCCCACAGCAGCGTCGGGTGAATTCAGGATCGTTAGATTTAGAGGGGCGCATGGCGCCAGATTAAGCCGTCTCGGCATTTCGCTCACCGTGATTTTAAGAAGCATGGATTAGCCCCTTCATATCCGCGAACACCGAAAACACCTTTGGGAGTAAGCACAGGGTCATATCCCGTGGTCACTTGGGAGACAGAGAGAGCTATGCAAGAGGGGCCAAAGGCATCGATTTCAGTTACAGAGGAGATCATCGCGGCCTCCAGGTGCCATCGGATCCGATCTCAATCCCGTGTCTCGCTTGGAGTAAATGAAGGCATGAACGGGTGGTTGAAACCTCCTTTCATTCATTAAGTGTGAGGTATGGAGGGTCTAGCAGGCTGTCTTCTCGAAGGGGTCATGTGTAACGATTTTTCCAAAGAAGCCATGCCAAAGTCTTTGAAGAGACAGAGAAGTATGCACACGCTAGCTTGGCACTTAATGGCTCAGCTACCCTCCTTACAGGAGCCATGCACAGTTAAGGTGGCATGTAAAGAAGGATTTCAGTACGAATTTGACTGAAAAGACATCAAGCCTTGGGTGACTGGGCACGCCTCTGTGAGGTGAATTTTCTTGAGTATATAGACTCGGTCTTTGTATTTTGTAATCTATCGATGGTTGAGAAAAACTCCCCATTGTAAAAGTTTTGATGAAGCGCTAGTCGCTCTGGTTAATATAGAAGGCATTTGAGATTTCTTACTTTATGGATGTCAGTTTCTTTTCCATCTTTTTGTATACTATGTTAGAACAACTCGGAATTGGAGGATCCAGTCGAGTTGCAGCTATTATAGGATGATGTAGGTTGGATCATTGTAACAGTTGCATTGTTTCTAATCAGTTCCTGTGATTTTCTTAGCATTGAATGACTTGGAATTGAAGGATTCATTCGAGTCACCCCTCAGCTCCTTGAAGCTCTGGACCAAGAGGATCTTGGCCTCCGAGTTTTTCATCCTCAAGCTTCCGAAGGCCTGTCACCCGAGGCAGTCTCACTCGCCTTTCTCACAAGTCTTCCATCTACCACCCTTTAATCCATTTACTGACTGAAGTTGGATCAAGACCTCCCTTGCCTTCTACATGCCAGGCTCAGTTTCTTGAGTTAAAGATATACCATCTTGAGTATTTATCCATTTGATCACCCCATTAAACAAATCATGACATAAAACTGATGGGCGTTGGGCTCTGCTCCTGCTAGAAATCCAGGAGTGACTTCTGACACTAACACATAGCATGGTTAGAAGAAGGAATGAATTAAGGAAGGGAGACATCTTTGAAAATATGGAAGCTCAGAGTGCAAGTTCTGAGAAGAAGGGACACCTTCAGAAGTGAGTGAAGAAGACTGAACAACCAGAGTGGAATGGAAGCCTTGAGGGAAGCTTAATTGTGTCATCTATTGAAGCATACGCGGGTGATAGTGGTAAAAGTCATGTACATATGCAGGCTAACCTTGAATAGGTCGCGTACATACATGAGCTGTCGGTGTAGTAGGCCATGTATATGTGGTAAAGCCTTGGGAAAAAAACTATGCACATGGGTTGCAATTTGATGTGATGGTATAACTCTGTGTTGCAGGGTCTGACATAGTTTGTTGCAGGTTCTAAAATTTCTTGTTGCAAGTTTTCATGATTACATATTGGATTATGTATGGTGATGATATAAAATGAAAGGCTATCTTGGATGCATGGCACTAACCCATGAGTATGGATTAAGGCATTTTCTGTTGAAGAACAATGTTGGTTATGACAGTGAAGTTATGGTACCTTGGTTATGTGATATATCTTGATGATGCTAGCTAGAGATGTCATTGATATATTGAAGCACACCACTAGTACATGTATTGTTGGATGTTTAGTATTTTTTGTAGTGAATGGAGTATTGAGGCTGATCTGTTGGGATACATGGCTAGTACATATTTGAGTTTCATTGATACGTCTTATGATGTATTATTGGAAGTATTTATTTTGGATATCTTGGTGCATTCATTTGGCATATGGTTGGACTACATATTGGGACATGTAGTTGGTGTGTCAATGAGGTGACCATGTTGTACACCATTGATGAGCTTGATCTATAGTTGATGCATGATTGGTACACTTCTAGTACATTGGTAGAGGCACCTACTAGTAGTTGATTGGCACATGTTTTGTGGTGGACTTGGCATACATACATAAGGATTCATTTTGTTGTGGTATTGGTGCATGGTTGATGTGCTTGCTTGGTACAAGTGGTGATGCATGTCTAATGCATGATGGTACACTCATAGATGGTATATGTTTGGATGATAGTACACCATTGGTATCACTTGATTAACATATACTTTGGCACATGAGACACTTGATGGTTGTGGCACTTGGTTCATGGTAGAGGCATATCATTGGTGATATGAAACTTGTTTTGAAACACATGGTTGACATGTTGGTAGAGGCATATGGTTGATACACTCCATTGATGATATCTTATGACACATTGTATGGTGTTGATGTACATGGTTGATGTACATGAGTGTTGTGCATGGTGGACACACAATTTG
>SNQJ01S0235622.1:0-13906 GCA_010110895.2 Picea sitchensis
AATCAGATTGTTCAGGTCCATTACATTCCCACTACAGAACAAATTGTAGACATCTTTACTAAACCCCTAGCCAAGACACCGTTTGAATATCTCAGACAGAAGTTGGGTGTCATTTCGTTTCACACCTAAAAGATTCCATCTTGTTAGGGGGAGTTTTGTATTGTTTGAATATCTAATGCCTCCTAAAATTACTGCAACAACTCAGGGGGAGCATGTCTCTTCTTTGACATTGATGAAGTTGGGTGCCTTAGTTTCCATCAATGACAAAGGGGGAGATTGTTGGCATGTTTTACAGGCAGCGTATGCTTGTCATTGATGGCAAGTACAGCAGCGATGATGGCTTGAGTATAGGAAGAATGTAACAGACGGGCACCAGAAGTAGTTTGGGAAGACGCAGCAGAGCAAGCTCGATAAGATCAGAAGAGATAGTGCAGAGGATGGTTAGCATGCCTTACAGGCAATATGCGCTTGTCATTAATGGCAAGATCAGAGTATGCAGTGAAGGAAAAACAAGGACAAAGTACGCTCGGGAGGAGAAGCGTCAGTGATCGCTAGATCCCATCTTGAATTCCCGATGGCTGTCAGATCTGAATGTAGACAAGAAGAGCACGCTGAAGAGGAGGATAGATCTCAGGCATTAGATCCAAGCGCAGGATCCGACCATCGTTGGATCAAGCAGAAACTGCACGTTCTTTGAAGTGCAAGGAGAAGCAGGCGTAGAAAATCTTGAAAGAAGGAGGACTGTCCATTTACAGGAAAGACACGTGGACACAGATCAAGATTTCGTTGATTGGAAATTCAACGGAATGAAATGCTCCAACCTTTCAACTCGCAAAATTGCAATATGCGAAACCGCGATATAATATCGACCGTTGGATCGAGGAAAAATATGGACCGTTGATCAGACACAATGAAGGATCGTGGAGTTGCAAAATCCCGATAAAATCTTGACCGTTGATCCAACAGGGACACGTGGGGAAATATTGTCATTTCGCTTACTGAAGAGTCAAAGGAACGGGGTTCTCTAACCTCTCGAAATCGCGATATGCAAAATTGTGACTTAACCACAGCCGTCAGATCAAGATGTGATCTGCACTGTTGATCCAACTCCATTTTGGAGTTTCGCGGATCGAAAGTTGGAGATGTCAAAGAATATTAACCACAGGAATCCCGAAATCGTGATATGTGAAATCGTGACTTAATTTGATCCGTCAGATCAAGGTTTGATCTGGACCACTGATCCCAGACTATTTCGGAGATTCGCAGATCGAGAGTTGGAGATGTCAAAGAATAATAACCACAAGAATCCCGAAATCGCGATATGAGGAATCGCGACGTAATCTGAGCCGTCAGATCAAAGTTTGATCTGGACCGTTGATCCCAGTCCATTTCAGAGTTTCGCGGATCGAGAGTTGGAGATGTCAAAGAATAATAACCACAAGAATCATGAAATCGCGATATGCGGAATCGCGACGTAATCTGAGCCGTTAGATCAAAGTTTGATCTGGACCATTGATCCCAGTCCAGTTCGGAGTTTCGGAAATTGAGAGATGGAGAAGTCAGAGACTCTCAACATTAGGAGTCCTGAAGTGCCGAAATGCGAAATCCCGAAACAAGACACGTCAGCAAACCTAAGAACACGTGGCAACCAGGCAATGGCAAGTGTCAAGCTGATTCAACATTTCAAGCACATGTAAGTCAAGAATCAAAGTGACATGTGGGAGTTATTCAACACGTGTCAATCCACATGTGACGTTAGCAGGTTTACACCACTTCGGGGTTTCGAAAATCGGGAGATGGAGATGTCAAGAAACTCTCAACATCAGGAGTCCCGAAATGTCGAATTGTGAAACGCCGAAATCGCGTCAACCGTCCATCTTTGGGGGTTATGTGGACCATTGATCAAACTCCCTTTTGGAGTTTCACGGATCGGGATTTGGAAGCATCAAGAAAATTCACCACAGGAATTTCAAAATCGCGAAATGTGAAATCGCGAAAGTGCCTTATGCATAAGGCCGTGGTCACAACCCTTGGTCACATCAGCGAGAGATGGAGGAAAGAGCTAGAAAAACCAAGCTCCGTTTTGGGGATCGTGACTGGGAATGTCGAGATGCATGGTCACACGAATGTTGAATTGCCGAATGACGAAATGCCGAAATGAATGCAAGATCCCATGGAATCAATCCAACGGTGCAGGTGAATTTGAACAAGATCGGAGGGCTACTGTAGCTCGACACAGTGTAACTGCTAGAAACCACTGATGGTTTATGCTAGAGGACTCGACGACACTTCTGTGTGATCACCAGAGGATATGAAGAGTCTCTAAGCTTCACCCAATGAAGAAAGACGATTCTTAGAGGGATTGACAGATGGATGAGCGTTGAAGTCTGTAACTGAAACATAAGGCATAAGCTCGACTGTGCCAAAGAAGACGAGGAGTCTCAACTGTCAGAGAGGTTGAGAAATATCAGCAGAACACCCAGTGATGCTGGACGTGTGGTGGGAACCACCAGAGAAGATGAAGAGTCACGATGATGATCAAACAGAGCACTCGAGTTGTGGAGGAATTTGGCGCGGAGTGAGCATGCAGAGGCATTGTGAATATTGCATGCACAAAGACAACAGAGAATATAAGAATGCAAAAGAAAGAAGAGAGAAGGGTTGTCGTTGTGGAGGAGAATTCAGGTGTGGACAAGGAGGCAGAACGCAGAAGAAGAAATGCACAGTAGAGGAAGGTTGCATTGAAGGGATATGGTGCAGAGAGAATAAAAGGCAGAAGAACAGAAAGTGCAAGGGGCGTGTAAAAGACACTGATGCAAACAGAGTAGAGTAGTGTAACAGAACAACGACAAGGCTGGTAATCCATTGAATAACTTTATATCAATGTAATAAGTTCTAGTAACAAGAAACATATAATCCAAGGTGGTTGGGAGGTGCTAGGGAGGACTGGTGTCCTCAAAGGTTCAAGTGGGTGCTTGAACATAGGGAGTTGGTGCTTCCTTCTAGTTGGTGCTAGAGAAACCAAGGAGTTAGTGCTTCCTTCTAGTTGGTGCTAGAGAAACCAGGGAGTTAGTGCTTCCTTCTAGTGTTTGAGCTTGATTTTTTTCCTTCGTCTTACCTTCGGATTTTTGTGAAGGGGAATATTGAACCGCATTCACCTCAGAGATCTAATTTTTGGGGGAGGTAGAGGAGAGTGTGGTTGACTGGAAAGTAGATTGAGTTTTAACGGAACCTATAACACCATCTGCATGAGATGAGGATGACGGATTTGATGGGTCAGCATTAGCTCAAGCAACATTCAGAAGAAACTCATACAAAGTACCAGATTGTGAATAAACCAAATCTAAGTACTGAGCCCAAGCAATGGTTTCTTCCTCGGTGACTACGCCACCCATAGAGACATCACGAGTGATCGGGGGTAAAAGTGATTTAGTAAACCACTCCGACAATAATTGGTCAGGAATGATTTCTTTGATCATCCTTCGTCGTCGTCTCCACTCATGAATATGGTCGGAGATATAAACAGAGTCATTTTGATGAAGGGAGGTCAAGAGTCTAGTACCCATCTCGTAGCGAATAGGTAGTTGCAAGTGAGTGAGGAAAGACATGGCAAGGGAGTTGAAATCAGGAAAAGAAGCAAGTGGTAATTCAATATACCACTTTGTTGCAGAGCCCATAAGTGTTCACTGGAAAAGATGCAAACGTATAGAATCATCCATGAGGGAGTTTGATGAACACCACAAATGGAAAGTCATCACATGTTTATTTGGATCTTCTCTAGGTTTTCCGTCAAATTTCATAATATCATAAGGAAGTTTAGCTAGAATAAATGGCCAAACCGGTGAATGAAAAATAGGATCATTGGTTAATCGAGACAAGTCTGGGAGATCCAGAGTTGCAAGGAAAGGTAGTTGTCGGTTAACTTTCATATGATACTGGTGTGGCATAGGAACACTAGTAAGACCATAAACTGGGTTAGGTGTATAAGTGTAACCAGTAAGTCCTCCTACATACGGTTGTTGCTTACCAGGATAAGCAGGATTCGATGATGGCTGAGAAACATTTGCATAACCCGGTGGGTTCTGAGCATTACAAGCCGGGTGATTTTCTTGCCCATAAGGAGGATAAACATGTTCCCCTTGAGGAGGGTAAGAAGTAGATCCCGGAGGCAGATACACATTAGACCCGTGGGGAGGATAAACATTATACCCTTGGGAAGGATATTTTTGTTGTCCTTGAGGACTCCAGGTGGTGTTTGGGATGCCGCCTAGATAAGGTTGTCCATCAGATGGTCCGGAAGGAACAGGATTTGATACGCATCCTTATGAGTTATGATATGAGTGCCCCCCAATGTGGGGTTGGGTAAATGTGCCTCCTGAAGATACTCCCCAGGATTGTGAAGGATTTCCAGCAAACGCAGGTTTCCCCCCTGCTAGCGATGGATTAACAACCGAGGTATGACTGGCGTTGGACTGGATATTCTGGGTTCAATCCTCAATGGAGTCGCTAATTTCTGTTTAAGGTGAATCCTCCTGCAGACAAGAGAATTCCCTCTTGGTCTGTAGACTCCTAAGGCCAAGACAGAAAAGTATTTAACATGGACACTAACATCCTTTTAGATATAATCAAGCTAATATATTAAGAGGAAGAAGAGGGATATGTACCTTGTTAATGATGTTTGTCCTTGCAAGATCCAAGTTGAGCTCCAATCATGAGCTCCTCGATGGGTCCTGTAAAACAAACAAAGATACAAAGAACTTCCTATTCTATTGAGATTATCTCAAATATAGATCTATCTACTGAAGACAAATTCATGTGGAACAAACATAAATTTGAAAGAAACAGGCCAAGCATTGATTATTAATGAGAACAAATAAAAGGTGCTTACGATCCTTTGATGGAGGTGCAACAACCTCTTCCATCTCTCCTTGTCCAACCCCTTTTCTCAAATAACCTACATTGATTATGCTTCAATGGAATCTCACTTATGAGATCATAAGTTTGATGTAATTCTTAATCTCCTTCTATTGTATATTACCTATGAGATCATAGGTTTCATATCTCCAATCTTTTATGTCCCTTTCACCATGAGAAGGCCTCCTTATATAGGCTTGGAGAGGCCTAACCACTTGAGATATATTTGGGATAAGTTGAGGATTCCTGTCATTTAGTTTTGGATCTTCCCTAAGATCGTGCCTTGACCTTCTATTTGAATCCAACCACCTTTAGAAATTGAGGGGATTCTTCCCTGATTTGTCTCAACAAACCAAAACTCTCTCAGAAAGGGTAGAACTCCCCCAAAAGGGTACACAAAGAATTTGAATGCTCCCCCAAAGAGGCCCAAGGAGCATTGGCACTCCTTGATAGTTGGTATGGGAGTGTTTCCCTCCAAAATCCTTTTTTGAGTGGTTTTTTCAGTGGAAAAATGGTTTTACTCCTTGTCAACTGTTTTCTCTTCCTCAAAACTAGTCTTTGAGGTGTCTTAAGTGTCCTTGTGATGTCTTTAGAGGCACGACATAGGAAATATGGTAGTATGATGTTTGTGACACTTACAACACTTGTGTTCAAGATGCGACACTTGCGGACAAGATGAGACACTTACAATGTCTGTAATGATGACACTTGTGACACTATTGAAGTGAGTAATTTTGATGTGTAACAGTGAGACTACATGGATTGTTGAGGAGCATAGTCTCAAACAGGGACACCAAATTTGTAGGACACTTTTGGAGGACTCTATGGAAGAGGTTGGGGAAAAACTTGTCCTTTATTTCATCATATCACCCTTAGACAGATGGACATACTAAAGTAGTAAACATGAGTCTGGGAAATGTGTTGAGAAGTTTAGTCACTGAGCAAGGTCGTCAATGGGATCAAATTCTGGCACAAGAAAAATTTGCTTTCAACAATTCAGTGAACAGGAGCACGGGGAAAAGTCAATTTGAGATTGTGTATGGTATACAACCGAGAGGGATTACAGAGTTGAGAGATCTGAATCAATATGAGTTCAAACGTGTTGGAGCAGAGGATTTTGCAACAGAAATGCAGAAACTCCATGACAAAGTCAGAGAACAGCTACAGGACAGTAGCCAGAAAGATAAGAATACAGTTGATAAAAAATATAGAGAAATTCAATTCGAAGTTGGAGATGAAGTTTTATCTCATTTGAGAAAAGAAAGGTTTCCAAGGGGAACGTATAACAAGTTCAATATGAATAATATAGGACCATGCAAGATTCTCAGGAAACTCGCAACCAATGCTTACGAGATTGAGTTTCCAGAAAATGGTGAGATATTACCGATATTCAATGTTGCAGACCTATATCCTTACAGGAGAGATGAGGCAGGAGAATCAAATGATCAGAAAGAAGTTCACTGGGAATAAAAATTGCCCACAGCAAAAAAACCTCAGATGGAGAAAATCATTGAACAACGAGATGGAAAGAAGACCAGGAGGAAGACATATCTTCAGTACTTAGTGAAGTGGAAAGATCATCCAGTGGAAGATGCATGTTGGGTCACAGAACCTAATATTTTGAAGCATGGAAAGATAGTACAGGAGCTCATGGACAAGAGTCCATGAAAATTTTAACTAGAGGATTATGAGGCAAGAGCATCGCCTTCAAAGTCAAAACGCAAGTGTGGAGGAAAAGGGACATGACATCTCAGCATGGCAGAGTTTCAAGTCATCATTTAACTCAGAATTAAATCAGTTGTTGAGATATTTTTGAAAACAATATTTTAAAATGTAACTTGTTTATAAAGTCTGAAGGACTGTAAGGGGTTGCAGATATGGAGTGTTGGCTCTTATCTGGCAATAACTATTAGTTATTGTAATAGGATGAAGTAGGTAAATGCTATGATTTTGATAGGATAGGTTGCAGACAGGATGAGAGAGATCATGGATCCAGTCCTTAGATAATTTTTCATTGTTTTATTGTAACAGATAGGATATAACATAACAGAGTAGCAGAGAAGCTCTGTGAAGAACTATAATAGATGCAATTTGTTTTCATGAATGAATAGAACAAACATAATTGTCCCAAATCCTTGGACTATTTTCATTTGATGAATGAATGAATGTATTTTATATTCTGTGTATGTGTTCTTTAGTTTATTCCGTTCATGTATGATTCTTGAGAAGTTGATTGTATGAGTTTGTGACGAAACTAGATAAGTTTCAATTGTTTCTCTTTTGAAACTTGTATGCAAGGTGTGCATCCCGTACATAAGGAGTGTGTCGGTTGAGTCTTAGATTGACTCAAAGGAGTTCAGAGAGAGAGAAAAGGAAACTTAGACCAGGTGCAAGGAGTGCATAGAGTCAGGAAGTGACCAAGCATTGAAGAACTAGAACAGAGGAATGCCAGGTGGGTGAGAAGAATTTATTTTTAAGAAAACCTTCGAATTGAGTTATCGAAATCCCAAGAACGCAAGTTGTGCATGGGAAATCGAAATCCTTTTAAGGACAATTCTCAGAAGAGATAACACTTTTCATAAGTGTTGACGAGATCCAGGAGTCGGACTCGCAGGAGAAGCAAAGGCCGAAACCTTTGAACTCTGAGAAATCTTCTAAGTCAGGGAGAAGATAGAAGCTCAGGAGAGATAGTGAGTCATCGATATAAGGGAGGATTGAACCGTTGGTTTCTTTCATTGGAAAGGAGATTTCAGGAATTCGGATATTGGGAGTCAGGAGAACGGAGGAGATTGTTTTCAAAAGTTGTGAAACACAAAATTCCAATCCGCGAAGAAAGGATCTGAGCCGTCAGATCAGATATAGGCAAAAGGAGCACACATAGGAGGAGATCAGATCTCATCCATCATATCCGAGCTCCTGGGCCAACAACCATTGGATCCTAAGTAAAGTGCACGAGACAAGTTCAGAAGACATCGGAACCATACATTGTCAGAGTTCACAGGTGGCAGCAGATCCAAGAGTTCAAGAAANGGACTTTGGATTATTTGCAAGGAGAAGAGTGGGTTGATCCTAGCCATTGGTGTTGGGAAGGACACATGGTGATATATCAACATGTCGTTGACTCACAGAGTGGAAAATTCAAAGGATAAGGTTGTGAGAACTCGCGAAATCCGAGTTTGCGATTTAATCGCAACCATTGGTCGAAGAAGGGATCTAGACCGTAGATCTAGTCCCGAAAAGTTCACAAGTTCGAATATCGGGAGACAGGAGGTGAGCGGTCCTCCAACTTTGTGAAATGTGAAGTCCTGATACGGGAAAAGGATATCAAGACCATCGGATCACAGGAATCATGGACCGTTGATCTGACGCGAACAGAACTCGCAAGTTCAGAGTTTCGAGTTTTGGGAGGAAAAGCAAGAAACCTTTGCAAGGCGTGAAGTTGCGAAGTGCAAAATCATGAAACGCTTGAGAGTTGAGCCCCGGTTCATAGCGAGGAGTCATATGGAAGGAGGATAAGGGAGGAACTAGCATGAGCTAGACCCCTATCCATATTTTGGGGATCGGGAAAGTCAGGGTGACTCACATACAAAGTCCCAATACGTGAAATCATGAAATGCCTTTTGGTTAGGCATGTGGTCACAGTCAATGGTCACGTGGAGGGAAACTTACGTCCAGTGCTAGTTCACGTGGGTGGAGTTTCACAAGGACCTGTGGATTTATTTCTTGGAGGTTGCAGTGGGAACCTGAAGAGTTTCTTAAGATCAGAGAATTGGAACGATCCATTGACCAAGAGGTCGGAAGACCCTGCTGAGGTAGGGGGGATGCATCACTAGGAAGGAAGAACCAAATAAAATAGAGTTTGAGTTGAAGTATGATGAATCAGACTCTACAAAAGAACATGAATCAGAAGAAGAAGATCCTCATACTCCAGTATTGAGAAGATCGGTTCAGGAAAGATGGAAACCATAAATGTATACTCCACCTAATTTTTGTTCAAATTTTTCTTTGTCTATTATTGATGATGATCTTATAATTGTTAGGGAGACAGTGGATTCATAGGATGAAAAACTCTGGACAAAGGCCATGGTTGAAGAAATGGTAGCCATGGATAAGAATGAGGCTTGGAATCTAGTGGAGTTTCCTTTTGGAAGAAATCCCATTGGTAGAAAATGGGTGTTTAAAAATAAGATGAATGCAAAATGAAAAGTGGAGAAATACAAAGCTCAGTTAGTAGAAAAAGGTTATTCCCAGGTTGAGGGAATTGACTTTCATGAGAATTTTTCTCCTAGTTCCAATTTAACTTCTATTATATTTATTTTATCTCTTCCTTCTACGTTTTATTTTGAAGTAGAACATATGGATGTGAAGAAAACATTCCTACATGGGGATATCAAATAAAAATTATACATGAAGAAACCATAAGGATTTGTTGTGAAGGGAAAGAAGGAGCTAGTATGTAAGGTAAAAAAGTCCTTGTATGGGTTAAAGCAATCACCAAGGATGTGGTATTGAAAATGCGATATGTATATGTTAAGACTTGGATTTACAAGGAGAAAAGTGGATCATTCTGTGTATCTAAAATTAATTGGTGATCATCTTATTTATTTGGTCTTGTATGTGGATGATATGTTGTTGATACAAAACAACAAGGATATTATCCAAGATGTGAAAAATTAGTTGTCCTCTAAATTTGAAATGAAGGATCTTGGTGATGCAAATTTCATTTTGGGCATGGAAATTAAAATAGGTTAGGCAAATAGGAAAATCTGGTTAAATTAGAGGAAATATGTTGAGACAATATTTCATAGGTTTAATATGCAAGAATATAAACTAGTCAAGATTCCTATTCCTGTAGGTGTAAAGTTTTATGTGGATCATTGTCCCAATACACAGGAAGAGGAAGAAGACATGTCCCATGTTCCATATGCAATTGTAGTTGGTAGTTTGATGTATGCAATGATTTTTACTAGACCATACATTGCACATGCACTAGGAGTTTTGAGTAGGTATATGTCAAACCCGGGAACAGAGCATTGGACAGTAGTAAAGATGGTGTTTTGGTATTTGTGTGGAAATACTAGTTATCAATTATTCTACCAAGGAAGACTAGGATTGGATAGATTGTTGGAAATAAATGTATTTTTGTATGCAAACTGGGAAGGAGATCTGGATCGTAGAATATCTACAAGCGGATATGTGTTTAACCTATTTGGAGGAGAAATCAGTTGGATGAGAAAAAGACAGTCTGTAGTGGCACTCTCAACTACAGAAGTTGAATACATGGAAGTCATTCATCCAAGCAAGGATGCAGTATAGTTACAAATATCATGTTTAGGTATTGGGTTGGTACAACAAGTTGTAAGGATAGATTGTGACAATCATAGTGCAATCTTTCTGGCGAACAACCCAATATATCATTCCAAGACAAAGCATATTGATGTTCAATATCACTTTGTGAGAGACATGGTTGAAGAAAAGAAGGTGTTGTTGATGAAGGTGGACACTTTGAATAATTTTGCAGATTCATTAAGGGTGAGTTCATGAAATTGGTGGATGAAAAAGTGGCAAGGGAGCCAACAGAAACATGCACTTGCAGGAACGTGTGTTCATTATCAGGAATGTGCAATCATAGGAACACATGTGTGTTCTTAGGAACGGGCACGCATTCCTGATGCTATAGGTTTGGAAAATCCTAAACCTCCACTCATCTTTCCACATAGTGTCATCGACAAGAAGGCATGCTTGTTCATAACAACGCATGCACATTCATAAGAATGTGCACACATTCCTCCGAAATAACATTTTTAATGGGTTGCGAGTGCGATTTATGTCAATTTTCACACATCATGATTTTTTTTACCCTCATTAATAAAATAAAGAGGAGTGTGTCTATCAATATCTTACCACTGTATCCCAGTGAATCCATCTATGCTTGATTTCTCTTCGTTTCCTCCCAATTTAGTATTTTTTTATTTTATTCAATTAATTTAATATATTATAAAAGAATAGAAATTATAGAAATTTTTAATCTTATAGAGAAATCACATCTATAAAATTTATATAGTCACCTCTTACATTGCCTAACATTTCCCCTTTAAAAATAAGTGTAGAAACTTTACAAGAAATGTGATTATTTTATGTTTGTTTTTTTTTTCTTTCTTAAAATATGTATTCATGTTTTTTGTATTTACATGCCATGCCTTATTAAATTGCATCATATATTATAAAATGAAACCTAGAGACAATATAAAATGATAACTAGTAGACCAAGGTGAGGAAAACCCCAACCCACCACAACCACCCAACATAAACACCCAAATTGATGAGGAGTTGGCCACTTTAAGAACACTTGTAAATCAATTACGGGGCACAAGAGAACCAAGAAGGGAGTCCTTTTCCACTTCATTGGACATCATTGTGAGGTCCATTGCAATTTCCCAAGGGAAATTTACTTCTATTTCTGAATATAGCAAAAGAATGTTTAAGTATTGCAACACTAGACTGGATAGAAACCAAGTTAGATACTTCGGTATTTCAAAACAAGAAATGATGTCTATTTTTATGGATCCTCATTCTAGAAAACCAGCACCTGTGAACAAGAAAATAATTTTCATTGACCAGTGCGTCCACCCACAAATTAGTTAAAAATGAATGGATGGGTTGTACATGGTATTTGATAAACCTCCCTGCAATAACAGGGAGGTCCATTTATATTTTTTGAGATAATTGTGGGCTGAATTTATTTTTGGTTATCATGTCAACTACTTCGACATGGGTGACTTTCAAGGGGTGGGTCGAGGGTTTGCACAGGATCGAGAGCATGCTAGGCATGATTTCATGTTAATTCCTCGTCCCCGCAAGCGAAGGCCTAACCCCCCTTCCAAACATCCTCATGTTGCAGAGAGCTTGTAGTAGGTACAATTAGTTATATCATCATTGAATCATAGCCTAGTGCAACATGGTATCGTGGTTTCACTATCTCGGCAGGATGTGTCTATTGGTGACATTGATAGAGGGGTCAGAGATTCACCACATACAACAGAGTGGAGTGAGGAGAGGGAACATGGACATAGCAGTCATCCATGTGAAACTCACAGATTCTCAAGCTGTAGGTAGACCTGTTATGGGCCTATGGAGTTCAATAGACAGTAGATATTCATGAATTAGGTTAGTATCTTAACCATCTCTATGTTCTTCATTGTTGTATATTTATATGGTATTATGTGTATTTATATCGATATTTTGTTGTATGTTTTTTTGCAGTTGTTATGTCTGTGTAGAAGGCCCTATATGCCCATGGATGCATCAATGCATGTCTCCACCACTGATGCAGTATTAGAGACATCCTTCTCATTTTTCATACCCCATACACAAGTATGTGTCACATTTTATCAATTCACTATGGTCATTTAATTATGTTATGACATTCTCAAATTTTTAATGTTCTTGTGTTTCTACAGGTTGCAGGACTAGACAATGTCGTGGAATGTCCATCTAGGATGGACAAGTCACCTGCATCACATGTATCATGTGTGGAGTTAAATATCATTTAAATATCAAATTTGTTGTATTTATGTTGTTTAATTTTACTATTTGGTGCTAATATTTCAATATTATTAATATGTATGCATGCTGCTGACATATTTTCTAGTTATACTACTAGTCCACTCCATGGGAACTTGACCTATGGTCATGGGTTATCTTACTCTAGGATAAGAGAGTTTCCATCACTTGTACATCTTGTTGGAGTCCATTGTCACCCACCCCAACATCCTTCTTATTTGGTTCATCCTCAGTGTATTCACCCATAGGCCACCCATTCACACCACCTCTTCCATCACATCTATCCATAGTGGATGCACCTCTATGCCACCCACCCCCACCACCATTTAAATCGTCACCATTCACCAAGGCTACCATAGTAGAGGTTTCTTTATAGTAGGTTGTACAACCGAGTGCTCCATATTCCGACGACTCTCCACCAAGGCTCGAGATATTCACAGTGAGATAATATTTTGATGATAATATTTATGTATCATGAATTTGATTTTATGCATATTTGTTTAATTTTGATTAGTTGATCCTTGTAACTAATGTAGGGTGGAATTTTTGAGTGATTAGGGATTTGGAGGAGGATAAAAACCTCACGATTGTCAGTCCCATATGTGGTGAGTTATCTTATGTTAAATTACAAAGTATCATTTTGTAAGTCTTTTAATTCATTGTGGAAAAAAACTTATAACAATGTTTTTTCTTTGTGCAAGTCTCTGAAGCGACAAAGAATGCCCAAGATCAAATCCACTCGAGGTGCTTCTTCAAGAAAGATAAGAAATATATATTTCTAGGATTCTTACGAGGGCGGAGAGGGTGGTAGTGGTCAATGATTGACCAATTATTTCCATTTTGTATCTAGGCCACCATATGGCAATTTTTTATGTTTGGGAACTTGTTGTCGTTTTGTATATTGGGCACAAGGTCCCATTTTGTAAAAATGTACAATTTGGATGATGTTGAATACACACACACATACACAAACACACATATTCCATGGAACATTTTTTATGAATGTCATTGTTTCTGCATTTTATGTTGACAAATGTATGAATTTCAAAGTGTATGAATTTTATGTGTATGAATGTATGATTTTTTTCTAAAGTGGTTATAGATACTTGCATTACATTAGTGAATCTCTTATGGTGGAAAATATTGTTAAGTGCTAAATCCATAAGCAATTAATGGTTCTAATTACCCAAATTTCACAAAAGGTTGAAGTCTCATCCTAGTTAAGACTCCATGAACCAAGAATAACAATCATGTAGGCTAACATAATCGCAATAGAAATAAGAGAGTTGAAACCTCACATTACTCTATCCAAAATGAATCATGGTTCATTATAATGGCAATCACAACATATTACAAGGGTTTCTTAATACAAAATCAACACATAAAATATGAGTGTACAATAAATCCTCACATCAAATGAAAATATACC
>SNQJ01S0235623.1:0-13882 GCA_010110895.2 Picea sitchensis
AATTCACAATGCTTGAAACCAAGATTGAGAAATAACACATTGATTTTCTCATACCATGCCCTGGGTGATTGTTCCAAACCATACAATGATTTCTTCAATCAACACACTAGATTGTTGTCCTTCTCAAAACCTAGGTGTTGCTCCATATAAATATTCTTAGTGAGAACACCATGTAGGAAAGCACTCTTCACATCCATTTGATGTACCTCCCATCCAAAATGAGCAGTGAACAAAAGAATAATCTTAACATAATTCATCTTGGTAACAAGGGAAAAGGTGTTAGTGTATTCGATCCCTTCCAACTCCGAAAAACCTTTTACTACTAGCAAATACTTATGCCTCTCAACAACATCAGATGTGATATTAGTCTCGTAAATCCATATACAATTCTCCACATTCTTTGGTTTTGATTGGGGAACCAAGTCCCAAGTTTTTTTCTTCATCAAGGAATTGTACTCTTCAACCACTAGCATTTTTAGGTGAAAACATGAAAATGAGCAACACCAATGCATGTTTTTGATGATAAATCATTTTTCTTCAACTTCAAGTAATTAGAAATCATATGTTCTTTGGGAATTTCATTTTGAAGTAAAAACAAGTTTTGTAGAGATTGTATTACTATAACACCTCTCCATGAGAGGCTATGAATTAATAAGTGACAATTTATACACATGTGCATTAAGAGATTTGATGTAAACAAATATTTTTCCTTTTATATAAAATTTCAAGAACATAACAAATACATACAAACAAAATACCTCCTCCATGGTTTTTTGAAGTTGATCAGTTACATCGTAGTCTTTCTAGTAGCAGGAAGATGCTTCCAATCATTCTTCTCATGCTTTCCCAGAGTGAAACGACAAAATTATCCTCCTAGGCAATTCTAGCTCCAAGAAACCTTTCGGTATCTTGGCCCTCCGTGCCCATGACTCCAAGAACAACAAAGCACATATGCTCAAAGAAGACCATCGCAAGAAATATATATTCCAAGAATTATCCAACCTCTCAACCTCCTCCCCTTCATCACCCTTCCTCTTCCCCTTTTCAATTTTCCATACCCACTTCCCCAAGTATCCTCAACCACCCTCATTATTAGCCATCAACCTCCCTTATCTAGATTTTTTTGGAAAGTTAAAATAAGTTAAAATATAAATAACTTACATAAAATAACAATAAATAAAATGCAAAGCCTTTCTTCTCATGCCAGCTCATAAATGTAACTTGACAATTTTCCCCAAAATGTACTTGACAACCCACTGTACTCATTTAATTCATTATATCAACCATCAATTAAAGTCAAAGGAAGTATTTAATGCTTCTAGATATTTTTGTATGCAATATAATTTACATAGGCATTAGACCATTCAATTAAATAGTTAATAATCTAGTTTAATAATTAATTAATTATACTAGTGTACATGTGTGGGGTATGTGTGTGTATCTAGTGGACACATAACTTACACATGTACTAATGATAAACAACTATTTCCTCTAGTGCATAGTTCTTGTATGATCACACCAAGTCATGTAGGACAACAGATCAAGTAAATGCATCATTTAATAATCTTAACGAACAAAATTACAATAATTCACCAATAACTCATTATCACACAAAATATCAAAAGGGAATCAAAAGAGGGTTTAAACATGGTAGGAACCAAGTGAGTAGACAATAGTGGCACATGCAATCTCCAATCAATATTCTCAACTAACTTCAAAACATCATTCCTTCCTAACCTACTTCCATCTTCCATCCTATCATTTCCTTTGTTGGACTAAGCTGGAATGTCAACTATATTGACCTAACTCCAGATAGAACCCATAAGCATAAGTGTCATACATCTCGTCCAAGCTTCCCCAACAAACAACTATCAGTTGCCATCACACGTCTAGGGGAGCGTGACTTCACACAACCCTCCCACGAATTTAGGTTTTGGAGGATAAACAGTGGGCAACACCTCCACCCCTCTTGATACAACTATGGTCAATATGATACTTGGTGGACAATACCTCTACCCATCCTGATAGGACTAGGGTCAACACCCTATATCAAGCCATACTGTGCAATTACTGTTCTTAGAGTCACGTCACCAAATAACCACTATGGGCAAGTTGTGCATCTTGTCAAAACCACACTTACCACAGATCATAGCAATATTCTAATCATAAATTAAATAATAAATACAAATTATAGCATACACTATCTTCTTGATGTCTACGATATCTAAGTTACCTCAACACTATAATCATTTGGCTATCACATAACTCATCAAGCTGTAGGTTAGTTCACCAATAACTCATATCCATGCATATACATCATTAATTTCATATAAGGATCCATATCTGTATTGATGTTCAATTAAGAAATGCATGTTTATTTATATCATGCCTTGCATCTGTTATGCATTCACAACATAACTTGAACTGGTATCCATGTACCAAAATTCCACATTTAAATTTTCATGTTTGAACAATTCTCATAACTATCATAATTATGAACATGTAACAATAAAACTAGGATTATCCAACACATAAATAGGTCTAGATATACACATCTCAAATGTCTATATCAATCTAACTAAGTCCAAATAGTTACTAAGCAATGAATTACTAATATGAGTAAAATCAACATTCTAATTGTCTATGGTCAAAATATGGGGTGTTACAATTACCTCAATACTCATATTTTTAAAAATAAATATTTATGGACATATAGTATGATAAATTTGATGTTTGTTAACTGCATTTATGATTAAATTTTACGTAAGGATAATGAGCATCAACCTATGTGAGAGCCTAGTTTCTGAGAGAGAGAGAGTAAAAAAATGGTGTCAGAATGACACTATTATGTGGGCACCGATTTCTTGTTTCATGTGATCATTAGAAAAAAAAACTGAAAATACCCTTTTGAAGAGGATAGTGTGTGGAATCACACTATTATTTTTTCTATTTTTTCATATTGTGATTTTGATGATATTGAATTTTCATTGTAGGCGATCTTGATCTAACAATAAATTACAATAAAATTATTAAGTGACTAAAGTTTAGAACAAAATTATGGAAAAATAGTAATTCTCAATGAAAATCTAAATTTTTATATGGTTAGAAACTAGATTTGAAGAAGAATCCATTGGTAGTAAGTTCGATAGATGATGTTCAAAAGCTGTAGGAGTTCGCCCTTGTTGAAGTTGCAGGGTTCTAAAAACTACAACATACTACATGTTGTTTTGGTTGAATAAAAACTCTTGGTTGAGATAATGTTTCGGCTTAGAGTTTGTTTTAACTTTGAAGCAAGAGATTGTGGCACATATTTTTTCACCTTGGGTTAAATTACTGAACTCTTAGTTGATAATTTAAATCAACCCTCAAAATATCTTGACCAAGAGTTAAATTCAACCCCACCTCAAGAGTATTTTCAAGCCAACAAAATTTGAATAGAACAAATATTTCATTCAAGAGTGATACACACACATATGTTCACACATAAACACATATAAGCCAAATTCTAATATCCCAAAGCCAAAATTCCATAAGTGATAAATCAATTTTGATAATTGATAAGCCAATTTTTATTATCCCAAAGTTGAAAAACATTTAACCTAATGTTCAATAATTTTAGCTCAATGTCCATTTATTTTTTACCCTTTTCCTTTATCCTTTTTTTTTCCAGGTAATTCTAATATGAGCAAATGTTTAGGCACACACACACATATTTTTTATTAAAACATTTACTCATATTAAAATTTCCTTCGAAACAAAGAGAGGATAAAGGAAAAGGGAAAAAATGAGAAGGACATTGGGCTAAAAATATTGAACATTAGGTTAATTGTTTTCTGGCTTTGGATATTGGAAATTGGCTTATCACTTGTTGAAATTGTCTTATCACTTATGGAATTTTGGCTTTTGGATATTGGAATTTTGGCATTGAATTTCAAGTTCATAAAATTCTTTGAATATATAATGTTAAAGGAATCGTAACTATAAATATGATCACAAGAGAATTGTTATAGATGAAAGGAATGAGAAAAATCATGATTACACAAAAAAGAGCGAGGGAAATGGACAAAAGTGATGAGGAGGCACATGGCGATGAAAAGGAGATGAAGTTGATAGATATCAAGGAACTGATCACCAACATGAATGAACTAGCTAATGTTGATATCAACACCATTGGTGAGTTGCGGTTTCTTAAATTTTGAATTTTGCAACCTAGATTTGAATTTTGTAACCTAGATTTGATTTTCTCAAGTTTTTTAAAATATTTTGAATTATATTATTTAATTGTTGAAATTGTAAAATTTATATATTTAAAAAAAGGACAATGTTTAACGAACAACAATATACTATCACATTTTTCAATTCATGAAAATTAATCAACAATTGCAACAACATTCACTTTGACGACAAATTTCCAAAGAACATGGAAGTATCTAACATCGAAGAAATGGGACGTGTGATATAGAATCACACAACTCAAGATAAAGTAGATGTGAAGATCAATACTTATTTTTTAGGTGAATCAGTCATAGCACAAGCTCAAATGTTATGTAGATTGTAAAGCAAAAATTTAACGGTAAGAGATGCAATTAAATTATTGGGCATTAAAAGTGGTAAAGAGGCCAAGCTAAAAGAGGCAATATAAAAAAATGTGACCCTGGCACTTTCTTCACTTGGAAATAAGCGTTCTACTAATTCCAAGGCTCCCCATAGAGCATTAATAATAGGTTCCAGCACAAAAGGAACTTCATCAAATTGTTTGATGTCAATGACTGTAAAAATGGTAAAAACCTCAAGGAAATTACTATGGAAGCATATAATATTTAGGGTTCAATTTGATGAGGATGATGAACTTTCTTATTAGGTATTATTTGTAGGTAACCCTATCAATATAGAATTCAAGATGATGTGAAGGATAAGGTGTAATTTTGGCTTTTGAATTTTCGTGTTTAGCAAATGAAAAGGATGCCATGTGCTGTGGTATATCAAAAGGTGAGTATGAAATCCATGCCAAGCACATAACACATGTTACTCAAGTGGAATTGTTTCATAATTTTAAGGAGTGTAATATTGATATTAAGATCACCCTTAACACATTTATTAAGCTTAAACCATGGTATGCCATGCCTATCACTATTTGTGACACATGTTGTTGGTACCATGTAGAATTTTAGTTGTATTATGAGACATTTCTAGATTTTTGCATACAACATTGGTCAAATGACCTCCTTCTAGTGTTCATGATATTTTTTCCAAAATTCTATGTGCATTGGATAATTATTGGTTATTTTATAAGAAAAAATGTGTCGGTGGTAGAAAATGCAAAGAATGTATTTGTCACTCTTTAGTACTAAGGATCCTATTGACCTTAAAGATTCTCGATTGTCAAATATCACTGTGAAGTGGAAGAGACATGAGTATTTTAAGTACACTCCTATCACAGATTGAACTAAGACCCCAAAAGTGATTGTTTTGCTCGAAGAAGATATTCTGGTGGTAGATTTCATGAATAAGTTAAAGGATGGCAAATATAGATTACCAAGCATTCTCATTGAGAGAAATGGCAAGACTCATAGTTCAAGTAAATTTAATGACATATTTCAAAAGGAATAATATTATTAGTGGCCGATTTTGTTGAGAATTACACTTTCACTACACAAAGGAAGATACAAAGTTAGCATTATCATTCAAAATAGGTTTCTATACTTGTCCATAACTTGTCCATAACTTTTACAGACTTATATAACTCAATATTGATGAAAGTGATAGCAACATTTTGGATAATTGTGAAGTGATTAAGGTGTATCATTTACACATTAGTAATGATTGTACAATTGAAATATTTGTTCTTCAACATTGTTTCAATTTATTATATAAATAATTAATGAAATGAGATGTCACTTTTAAAGAACATTGGGTGTGGTTAGATGGTTGCACTGGTTAGTTTAAATCAACATGATCATTCTTATGGTTGTGTCGCCTTCATAAGAAAATGAAAATCCATCACACCTAGAGTTTCTTTGAGATGGGGCATGGAAAATGAAAGCATTATGGTGTTGGGGTTTGCATAAAATAGGAACTCTGGAGGTACCAATCGGATCACTCACTAATAAACTTGTAGGTTCAAATGATGTTTTTAATGGTGTAAAACAATTTTAAGCCACAAATTCAATGCTAAGATGGTTCATGTGCATAGCTGAGTGTGGATGACCTAAATTTTTATTGTTAATTAAAAGCCTATGTAGTTTTATATTGAAATAATTATTTATCTGTGAAACTTGACATGCACCAACTCTTTTGTTTCAAGTAAGTTATTTTGGAATATTGTAGTGGGTGAGGTTAATATATTGATGTTATGTAATTGTGTTGGAGTACTTGGAACAAGTGATTTCACTTCGTTAATAGCGAGAAGTAACAAATGTATACTCATTTGAGAAACAAAAGTATTCTTGGTTTTGTCTCGCTTGTATTGATGATGAGATTCCATTGAGAAATGTTAAAACCAAAATATCAAATTTGTTAAACCATGGAAACATGATGAATTGAGACCATTGCCAAATACTATTTGGGAATGTGATTGATGCAAATATGGACAAGGAAGAGGTTGTGGTCAACAATGATTATGATTATGTTTCTTATATGGTGAAAGAATGTGATGTCTTCCTTGTCACTGCATTGGAAAATAATATAAAAAAGGTGCACTATTATTTAATGAAATGAACTAGGGCTCATCAATGCAAGCAAGAGTTTAAAGATCTTTCAAATTATAGATATGCAATTGGTTAAATGGTTTCAAATGGACATTCTTTAAAGAAGTAATTAAATTCGATGACCACATTATTCTTCAACACTACCAACCATATGTTTTATGTGCCCAATATAATCATTTGGTCATAGAAACTTACTTATGCTTATGCTTAAAACACGTCAAGAGTGGAAAAAAATTCCAAGAGAAACCAATGAAAATTGTTGATAGAATATCAAGAAATCATTCTTCATCAAGAGTGTTCTACTAATGCATTTCACATCAATGGAAAAAATATATTCTCGATGAACATTAAATTTCTTGGAGCTTGAACATAGTTGTTATATTAGACTTCATATCATTGGGATATAGAAGTGATTTTAGTAAAATTTGGCAAATATCAATGAATTGTTCAGGATGATTGATTATAGTTTGGAAATATAGTGTTGAGGCATAATAAAGTTTACAATTTTTGCCATCGACTTGTTAAAATTTAAGTACTTTTTAATTACTTTTGAACTTGTACTTAATGAATGTTGCATGTGAATTTTGAGAAGATGTTTTGTAAAGTAATCATGAATTCTCGCAAGACACTTGCACATTTTATGTACTTTTGAACCTGTACCTAATGGATGGTGCATGTGGATTTTGAGTAGATGTTTTATAAATTCATCATGAATTTTTGCAAGGCAACATAACCAACACCAAATTGCATATTTCTATCCTTCATTTTTGAAAAAACATTTCTAACTTGGTCATAAACATTATAATTTTGAACATTTTTGAAAAAACATTTCTAACTTGGTCATAAACATTATAATTTTGAATTGCATTTGTAGAATGTGGGCTCTCAAACATTTTCCTTAGAAATTTAAAAGACTTATATGGATGGTCAAATGAAAGAATCGTTTAATAATAATGATGTTCGTTATGAACATTATTGTTTTTTAAGTAAGGAGTTTTATTTGGAAAATGTATTTGAAAAACTTTAAGAAAACATTCCTAAATTACTATAATTTTTATGAGTTAAAAAATAAAAAAAATATATATTACAAAAATATTTTAAAATTAAAATTTAATGTTAAAATTTAATTAAAAAATTACTTTGATTACAACTAAATTTTTGTACATCTACCTTACTAAAGTATGACATGTTATAGAGAGCCCACCCTCCATACATTAGTTAATAAAATAAAAACTAGCATACTTCCTAAATGAGTGAATGATAATGTTAAAGTAATGAAACATAAACATATATACTATTATTATTAACCAAATCCATACATCATTCAATCCACACAAGTATCAATAACAACATACACAACGAGTTTTATTATGAAAATTCAAATGAGATGGATTTGAACCTATAATCTCAAAAGAGGAAACACATGTTCTTAACCATTAGACCCACTCAAGTTGTATATAAAAACAATTTTATTAATGATATACAAACAAACAATAAATTCAAATAAAGTATTAATGATATACAAACAATTTTATATGGTTTCTTTTGATTTCATTTTTTTTTCAAAAAAATAATACATAATAATTATGATTTTATATACACAACCATCAATCAATATTTTGCTTTTTCAAATTAAGAAAAATCATTATCTATTTAAAATAATTAATAGACAATAAGTAAATCTTTATATACAAAACCATTAATTAAATAATCAAGATTTTGCTCATTCAATTTAAGAAAACTCGTTATTTATTTAAAATATAATATTTTGCTTTGAATACCATCATAAATATTTTATTATCAATGTAATGGATACATATTTTATTATCAATGCAATGGATTTGTAATATGAGAGATAAATTTGTGAAGTTTTCACATTGAACCGAGCTAGTAGAAAAGTCAAACAAACTTGTGTGAGAGAGAAGAGAGGAGAGAAAATGAATGAATTGTATTAACTGGTGAGAGAATAGTATAAATACATATGATATACTCTCTACGAGAAAACTATTGCACCATAGTAGTGATCTAGAGAGATCTAGATACTCATTGATAGACACTTGAGTGAACTGCCACTTCGTCTTAGTTAACTAGCCATGCAATCATCAATTAACTAACTAATTACTAGTTGAGTGGGGAGAGAATCATGCATGCACATGTGTGGTGCCTTCTTGGTGATGATCCAAAGGTAAGTGCATACTCATGGTGATGATACCGAGGTTGCATGCAAGACTTGGTGATAATATCGAGGTTTCCATGCAAGACTCCACTCCACTAGTCTAACTGCGGTGTAATTATCTCAAGACTGAAGAGGATGTGACACCCTAATCTAGTGGAGAATATTCTCATCTAGGGGAGAATATCTCTTACCAGGGGCTCCCTCAACACAGAGTAGTCAACCTAGGAAAATAAATACTAGGTGAGAGTGTAATATTTCCAACACCCCCCCTAAACACTACTAGGGTGTAGATGATGAATGGGTCCTGACAACCAAGGCCATGTTAGGTACCCATTGTACAATTCATCTAAAAATGAAACAATGAAAATAAAGGAAAGAGGGAAAACCTAATGGAAACCAGAACCCCCCCTCAAAGTATAATGCATCAAAAAGGAAGGAAGAAAGACAGTTTCTAAGCAACTGTGTCCTTCACTCCAAGACGATCGCCCAAAATGTGGAACTTATGCTCAGTAAATGTCTTGGTGAAGATGTCTGCAGTCTGTTCAATAGATGGATGGTACTGCAAATCAATGATCCTGTCATGTACGAGCTCTATGATGTAATGCATATGGATCTCGATGTGTTTGGTTTGCTGTCGCTGCAATGGGTCTCTGTAAAACTTGAGAGCATTATGATTGTCACACCAAATGGTAGTCGAACGATGGAATTGGATGCCAAGCGCAGTGAGGAAGTTTTGAAGCCAAAGTACCTGAATAGTAATGTTGACCGCTCCTCTGTACTCAGCCTTTGATGAAGATAGAGAAATAACTGACTGATTTTTGTTCAACCAACAGAGGGGACTAGAACCCAAACTAAGCACGTACCCATAAGTGGATTTTCAATCTGTGCTATTTCCAGTCCAATTAGAATCGGTGAATCCCGTGAGATCTAATGCACAACCTGATGTATATTAGATCCCATAACCTATGGTTCCCTGAACGTATTTAAGGATGCGATTGGCAACCTTCCAATGTAGCTCATGCAACTCATGCATGTACTTGGAAACTTTCCCTACTGCATATGAGAGATCTGGTCATGTGTGGGTGAGATATAGGAGGCTCCCCAAAAGATGTCGATACAAGGTATTTTCCATCACTGGTGTATCCCTGCCATCCTCAAGATGCACCCCAGATAGAAAGGGTGTGGTTCTTGACTTGCAACTGGTCACGTGGAATCTAACCAAGAGATCCCAAGCATACTTATTTTGATATAACTTGATGCCTGAAGCATCCTGACTAATATCAAGACCAAGGAAATAGTGCAATGGACCCATGTCCATCATATAGAACCTATAATGTAGAATTTCTTTGACCACAACAATTGCCGAGGTCGAACTTCCTGTGATCAGAAGGTCATCAACATGTAGAGAACTAGGATCAACAAGGAGTTCGAGGTTCTCAACATGTAGACGTCCAGATATTATTTGCATCTAACAAAATGCCGAGAAATAAATTAGGCATCCATCTTCACATACCATTTTCTAGGTGCCTGCTTGAGTCCATAGAGTGTCTTTTTCATTAGACATACTAAGGATGAGTTCTATATGAACCCTTGAGGTTGATCCATGTAAATATCCTCTGAGATATCCTTGTGAAGAAAAGTATTCTTCACATCCATCTAGTGAACTTCCCACCCCCTATCTGCTGCAATGGTAAGGGGAAAGTGGATGGAGTCCATCTTTTCTACGAGAGAAAAGGCCTCATCATAGTCTATCCCATGGATATGTTGAAAACCTTTGGCAACCGGTATTGCCTTATACCTACTCACCTGCTCATATGCTGCCTTCTTGGTCTTGTAGACCCATATACATATGAAAATCTTCCTATCTGAAGGAAGCAAAACTAGATCCCAAGTTTGGTTCTCAAGGAGAGAGTTGTACTCCTCCTGGATAGCGACTTCCCATAATGGATTCCCTAAAACCTCTATATAGGTCTACGGGTTTAAAGCTAGAACCATATAACAATGCATGGGAATCATTGGTTCAATAGTTGTGAGTGCAATAGGAGGATCCTCAAACTGAGACCTCATCCTCCTCTGATATGTTGGATCCCCCACAAGGTCTCTTGCTTCCTATAGGGTGGTCTATGCCCACTTGGGCATTTAGGTGGCTCGTCATTTGCATGCTCATCATCTTCTGATTTAGATTCAGAGTTCAGATACAAACTATGATTTGAGTGAGTGGACTCATCATCACTGATATTTGGTGTAGATAGTGGTACAAAGGTCTCTACATGTGGCTCCAATGGTGCATGCAAGGGAGTTTCCTCAAAATGAACACTGTGCTCGATGATGAGCCTGCCAATCGAGGGATCAAGTAACTTGTAACTCTTCACACCATCTAGATATCCCATGAATATGCATGTGGTACTCTGCAGATCTAATGCTTTCCTCTTTTCAGAGGGTACGCAGGCCCATGCACATGATCCGAATATTCAGAAGTGGGTGACTTCTGGTTTATTGCTACTCCATACCTTGAGGGGAGTCCAGTCCTTGACATATATGTGAGGAGATCTGTCTTGACTGTGGTTAGAAAATTTAAGTGCCTCAGCCCAAATATTGGGTGGTAGAGATCTTGCAGGAAACATGCAAGTGGCCATCTCCTTGAGGGATATGTTCTTCTTCTCAGATACTCCATTCTACCACGAAGATTAAGGTACTGTGTACTACAACTGTATACCTACCTTTGAACAAATATGTTGGAAATCTCGGTTCATATATTCCCCCCCATTGTCCGTGTAGAGGATTTTTAGCTTTCTTCCAGACTTAGTCTTTGCATGTGCTTTGAAGTCTTTGAGATGCTCAAAAGCTTTGGACTTATGCCTAAGAAAATACACCCAAGTGTATCGTGATAAATCATCAATAAATGTAATAACGTACCTCATATTCTGATGGATGGATGCAAAAAGGGCCCCATCAGGTCACTGTGGATGAGCTCCAAAGGAGAGGAGACCCTCTATGCCTTCACTTTCTCAAACTTCTCTTGAAGATGTTTTCCAAGAATGCATCCTTGACAAACTCCTTTGGAAAACTGTATGTTGGCCAAGCCGGTGACCATATCATGTTTGCATAGTTGCTGCATGTATTTGAAGTTTAGATGGCTAAATCTTTCGTGCCATAATATACTAGTATCATCAACATGCATCAATAGTAAAGTAGAATCAGATTTAGCAATGAACTTATTGAAAGTATACAAATGATATTGGTGGTTTACTTCACCAACAACAATCGTGGAGTTATCATGCATATCATATATGGTTACAAAATTAGGTGTAAACTCCACCCTTTTTCTTATACCAGAATGTGTTATATGGTAAATAGAGAGAATGTTCACAAAAAGTTTTGGAACATGCAAGATGTTCTAAAAAATTTCGAGTTGGAGTTCTACTTTCCCTTGTCCAATGACCTCAACTAGGCTATCATCTCCCATGAGGATGGGAGAACCCATGCATGTAGAAATAGAAGACATATATATTTTTTTGTTGCTACCATATGATGTGATGTGACTAAATCTAAGATCCATGCACCAGGAGAAGAGTTAATGGAAATCAATGCATGAGAGTTACCTCATTTTTTTGGTGCTTTATCTTTTGACTTATTCTTGGAAACTTCCGGAATCATATCCCCAAGGTTGTTCTTCCGAAGAATCTGCACCATCTGATTAATTTGTTTCTTCATGCATGCTGATTTGGGATGATAGTCATGGTTGTAGTAACTACATTTGTTCTTCCCTTTCTTTCCTTTTCCACCTTTGGATCCCGAAGAATCATCAAAGGGTTTGGATTACCCTTCCTTCTTTGGCTCTACATGCACCTTTCCCTTTATTTTCTACTTAGACTTTGAATTGGAAGTGTTGTTGCTTTCATGCATAGCAAGTGCATGTGCATTGGGTCCCTTGATTATCCCCATTTTTACGAGCTTATCTCACTAATGTGTGAGGGATTCAATAAATTGATCCAATGTCAGCATTTTCCAGGTTGCTCCTAAAGTGAATCTATTTGCATGGAACGATGAGATGAAAACAACATAATCCAGACCAAGTTTTTCCAAGATAGAAAGGATTAACTGATTATGTTGAGTGGATTTGTCTATTCCACATCCCTTTAGATGAAGGAGGAGGGACTTGAACTTCGTAAAGAAGTCCTAGATATTATCAAAATTCCTCGGATCTAAGGAATTTAGCTCGACCTCGAGCATATGGCATCTCATCTCGTCCTGTTTTCCAAAGAGATCCTCTAGCTTTGTCTAAATCTCATCTGGTGTGATACAAGATTCAATGTGAAATAGAAGTTCTGGGGACATAGACACATAGAGGAGGCCATAGGCTTCATCCATGCAGTTGAGATACCTATTATTCTCGATAGTAGAAGTTGGCTCCACCTATGTAGCCATGGTAATCCGATACAAGCCTCTACATCTGAGTTGATGTAGAATTTTTAGCTTCCGCTCGAAGTAGTTATGAGGCGTGATAAGTATTGCTGGCGAGTAATCCATATTTTTAGATTACATATTCCTCCTATACCAGCAAATATAAATGCTTATGTGCTTTCTCCTAGCAATCAAGGTTCTAATACCATGTGAAGGTTTCACAACTAACCTAGCTAGTAGAAAAGTCACACAAACTTGCGAAAAAGAGAAGAGAGGAGAGAAAAATAATGAATTGTATTAACTAATGAGAGAATAGTAAAAATACATATGATATACTCTCTATGAGAAAACTAATGCACCATAGTAGTGATCTAAAGATATATAGACACTCACTGACAGACATTGGAGTGAATTGCCACCTAGTCCTAGTTAACTAGCCACACGATCATCAATTAACTGACTAATCACTAGTGGAGTGAGGAGAGAATCATGCATGCACATGTGTGGCACCTTCTTGGTGATGATCCCAAGGTAAGTGCACACTCATGGTGATGATACCGAGTTATGCATGCAAAACTTGGTGATAATACCAAGG
>SNQJ01S0235624.1:0-13882 GCA_010110895.2 Picea sitchensis
AAGGAGAATAACAAAACGCGTATGGTTATATCACAACAAGAACTCAAATGGATAATGCCATAAAACACAAAGAGTTTTGTTTCGAACCTAATTATCTATACAAAATGGAATACAAAAAACCAAGATGACCACCCAATTATCTTACAGTCACCATTTGAACTAGAAAGAAAAATACACACTGCATGCAAAATTCCAGAGCCAATGTTTCACTTTTGACCAGAGAATATTTAAACAATTTGATACATGAAGAAGGAAAAATAATCATACCTGTGGAAAATATCTTATTAAACTTGAGAGCAAACCAAATCCTTGACAATGCCCCAAAAACTTGAAACAACCATTAACAGTAGCACCAAAACTCCAAATGAAATGCATGACAAAAGGTGGCGTAGTTTGGAATGGGAAAAGAATGATGTGCATTCATGCACATTGTTTCTCCCATCCACCATCATTCAATGCTACCAACTACTTATTCCACGGTGGAGAGCACTTCAACATATCAATCCAAACATACACTATGCAACTTTTAATGTTTAACCATTACATTGTATTCCATATGATATCAATGTTTAAAACTATAATCCTTGAGCCATCATAGATCATAAATCTTACCAACCATGTGATGCCAACCATAATTTATACCAAAAACATATGCATTCTCCATAGCAGCAATGTTATCCACCACTTTGATACTATTAAACTTTGCAAAGACCATATCCCACATTCATTCCAATTAGGAATAGAACCATGTAGTAAACCATGCCCATAATATATACCATGAAATGAGACTTATGATGTTACACCAGAGTTTGAATTAGTATTTGTATTTTATTGTATTCCAAAGCCTTAATACCTTCTTATAGTATCTCAACACCAAGTGTCAAATATAAATAAAAAAAAACTTTTAAGCCCATATTGCAAGCATAACCACCAAATCTATAACCAATAATACCATTGACTCCCCTTTTCTCTATTCGCAAACATTATGAATTCCTTCACCAGTCATGTATGTCAAAAACATGTTACCAAATTTAGACCAAAACCAAAGCCTTGGAGAAATTCATATGCCAATTAGAGGGAATCAATTTTACTTATTTGTTTTTAAGGGGTCCCACCTAATAGTTATTATTATCGATAATATAAATAATAGTGCATTGCAACTTCTTTGTAGGAAGGACTCATGTTGCGCTTTCGTGCGTTAACAATGATAACCTTAAAAGGTTTAATCATTTTCACTTGAACGAGGGTGACAACATTAGACATTTTAACCCAATGTTTGTCAAGCTATATAACTATATTAGTGAATATATTTAACCTACCAACTTAGCTACCCTCTGTCATTTTTGCGACCTTCTTCCTCCTCCTTACCAATGGTGGTTGGAAGTGAAGGATGATCAAAGTTTAGAGACAACCTTAATTACTTGTATTGACTTTGAAGATCAATACCTTAGGGAAAACTTCTTTCTAAGGGGGTGTCACTCACATAATGAGTTGTCATTCATAATGTAGATGGTTCAAAAATTGCAAGACTAATTTCTCTCCCTTGAACAAAGACTAATTTTTCAATCAAGATCATCTTGGTAGGCCCTCAACACCCTCTTTCCTGATATTTGATTCGGAGATCTTCACCAAATGTGACTAAGAGATTGAGAGTAAGATTGATCATGAACTAATCACTACACCTGATTCTTTTCATTCTTCTCATACCCTGAACCTTGGCACTTTTTGACCCAATCAACAATCCCAACAATTTACCCCAATCCAAGATCATTGTTTTCCTCATAATTTTAACCCATGTACATGCAATCATGACCTATAAGTTAGCCACATGGGGATGGAAACTGATACTTTCTCCTTTTATTTCCTTGATGATGGGATTTTTCATGTCAATGAAATTGATTAGAATTTAATCCCTAAAATTTATGATGAGTTTCCTCTCGAAGTCCCTCATGATGTTACCCAAAAAAATGGCTTTGAAAACACATTCCCTAACACCTTATTTAGGCCAAGTGGAACTAAAGAACCCCATATTGACATTCTTACACCACTTGAAGTTATCTCAATTTCTCTAAATGATAAATATGAGTTCAAAGGCCTTCCCACATTCGTTGATCCTTTGTTTCAATATCAAACTCATTATTTAGAGGATGATGACCTTGGTGTTGATAAGGTGTTTCTAGATCCATTTTGTGATGGGTACCCCATGGATGGCTTGGATAATATTGATCGAAATTTGTTTGTCATTGATGTCAACCCTTGGAGAGTGATCTTGGAGATTGATTTCAACCCTTGGAGAAGTATATAATCCCCAGATATGTGGGCGCAATCGTTGACAGTTGGTTATCATCGGTATGATCGAGATTGATGATGAGCTATTTGGGTATATTTGATATAGTCTACATGTAGCCCCTGAGATGTGGTTATGGGACCTGAGGTTGATTTAGGAATAACTACATGACAGACATTGAAATTGCAATTGATACTTTCATAGATGGATAATACATGTCGTTCCATTTCTGGTGATATGTGGTACGCCACGTGGATCCTCACGGTTAGGGAGATATAGCCTTGTAACATTGGAAGCTATGAAGAGTGGATAAGAATACCCTAGTTTGTTATAAGTCTTGGTCAAAGGGGTAAAGTTGTTGTAACAAGAAAACCCTAGAAGCCTTAAATTAAGGAGAGGAGTTACCTAGCACAAGTATATAAATACCTTAAGGAGTCATTCAAAAGAATATACACACAATTATTCATTCCTTTTCTTTCTTGTGGTCTATTTGTATTTTTATAAGGTTGTAGCGTCATTTTTTGAGGTAGAAAATAAGGTTCAATGGAGAAAATATCATAGTTACAACAAAAACCTAGTTTCTAAGGTATACACGAGTTGCAGGCCTATAAGGGAGCATATGTACGCGGGCTGTAGTGGAGGAAAGTGATATGGATTTAGGAGAGGAATGAATTGATTACAGATTGGTTACCATAAGCACAGAGATAGGAAGAGTAACACAAATATTCAGTCAACAATATCTTCTATTAAATAATGAAATAGGATGAAACTGTAAAACTGCAGAACTGAAACTTGCTCGAATGGTGGTAGCTATATCTGAGAAGAGATCTGGCTTCTATGCACATCCATCTGAGAAGAATGGATTACAATGAGGCTCCATATGTCCTTTTCATATTACTCATGAATGCCAAAACCCTGGACATCCAAAAACCTAACCCTAGAAGGTGAAACGCCAAAATTCATGTGGGCCCTATGTGTAAGTTGGTGTAATTTGGTACCTCAACTTCCTAGGGTCATAAAGTTCTCATATGACCTTCGTTTTAGGTGCGTAATAGCCAGTTGTAAAGGTATTTCAGAGAGCTACACTTTCCCTTGTCAGACTCTGACTCTGCCTACAGTCTAACTGTGGCGAGTCAAAATAACAATGTTTAGGGCCTCAAAACAGCCCTAAAAGTACAACAAGATGTGATGACATGAAAAAATACAAAATAGGCCAGCTGGATTAGGAGAGAGAGAACTTGTATCCACTTGGAGAATGTTTGAGGCTTCATACAACCCCAAAAGTGTAGAAATCACAATTACAAAGCAGTACAGAAAGACGTGTTGAACAAAAATGGACATGAGGAGCTAGTTGGAATAGGTGGGTGGCCACCAATATCCATCTGGATCAATCCTCCCCCCTTAGGAATAAATGGTCTCCATTGCATTGAGTTCCCCCATCAGGTGAGGAAGCTTCTACTAGATTTGGTCCCGGGTGAGCCACTTGCCTTGGTGTAGGAGTTGCCCTTCTTTGACAACCTGATAAAGCTGGATCTGCTACTGATGAGTGCCCTTGATTTGTGTGTCCACTATATGATCGATGGATTCTTGTTCCATGCAGTCAAGGTTGAGATATGTTAGTTTCAGTTGTTTGACAATCTCATAAGTGTCAAATAATGGTGGAAAATATGGCCGAAGGAGGTCCACAGTGAATACTGGATGTAGACCAAGGAAGGGTGGAGTGTTGAGCTCAAAAGCATTGCTACTCGAAAAATTGGTGATAGTGTAGGCCCATAACAAATTCATTGAAGCTTTCAATGGGGCCTGGTGAGACACTCCTTCTGCAAATATAACCAGACTTTGCCGCCAACCTAAAACTGGTGTGGTATCATGTGTTTATCATGGTGCTTCTTGTACTTAGCATTGGATTTCTACAAAATCTCCTGGACCTGTTGGCAGATGTGTTGAATCTACTCTGGGAATCTGCTGGCTTTTTCGACCACAGACTGATCAGGGGAAAAAAATTTATGTGCAGTGGAAAGAGGAAGTGCAACATCAATGGGTCCCAAGGGTTGGAATCCCAGAACCACCTGTAATGGGATATGGTCGGTGGAACTATGGAGAGGCCTATTATAACTATGTTGGACATATGGGAGACTCTTGTCCCATGTACGAGGATGCTTTGAATTGTATATGCACAGGATGTGCACAATCATCCGATTGACGAACTCAGTTTGGCCATCGGTTTGGGGGTGGGAAGAAGTAGATTTTGTGAGCTTGGTGTCCAACAAAGATTAGAGACTCGACCAAAAGGTGTTGAGGAACCTGTTTTCTTGGTCGGAGATGATGGTCTGTGGTATCCCAAAGTGATCCAAAACTCATTCGAAGAAGATATTGGTATTATCGACCACTGTGACAATCTTCTTACAAGCTATGAGGATGGCCATCTTCAAGAACTAATCAATGACCACAAACACACAGTCATTTTCGTGCTTGGTGGACGTTAAACCAGACATGTAATCCATGGCGATGGACTCCCATGGATTCTCAGGAATAGGCGGAGGGGTGTATAAGCCTTTCTTCTTGATGGTCGTCTTGGAAATGGTGCAGGCAATGCAAGATCTGAAAATATTTGCTAACATCCAGTCAAATTTTTGGCCAATAAAAATGTTTCTGAAGGACAACCACAATTTTCTCTATGCCAAAATGTCCTACCACCCGACTGTAGTGGGCTTCCCAAATCATATTTGCATGCTCTCTTGTAGGAACACAAAGATGGCCCATGTGGCATAAGAGTTCGTCATGAATGTGAAAATCAGTGACAGTGGCACCTGCATCCAAGAGTTGATTTTTGGTGGCGAAGTTCGGATCTTGCTGGAAAAGTTGGGGCCACTCTGATCTTTCATGACCACAAGAATGGAGCACAGTGGTAAGTTCACCCACAGGAGGCCAACTGAGGCGGTCAGCAACACGATTGGAGATACATGTCTTATACTTGATGTTGATATGGAACTGCTGCAGGTAGGTGGACCACTTCTGATGGCGGTCATTTTGCAATTTCCCCTGTGTCTGTATGAATTGCATAGGCTTATGATTAGTGTGTATGATCGTCTTTGTCCCCAGAATGTAATGTTTCCAATGACGACGGGATTTTACAATGGAATACATTTCCTTTTCATAGGTGGGGTATTTATGGACAGTATTAAAGAGTGTCTCACTATGGTATGCCACTGGATGGTCGTGCTGAGTGAGAAATACACCCACAACATGGTCATATGCATCAATCTCAATATCAAATGTTTGTTGCAGATTGAGCAAGGAGAGTATTGGAGGTGAGCACAAATGATGTTTCAGATATTTGAATGCTCATTTCTTCTCCTTCCCCCACACAAACATGGCCCTACCACCTCCCTTGGTCACCTGGATGAGGGCCCAGGAAATATGGGAGAATCCCAACATGAACCGTCAGTAAAAATTGGCTAGTCCTAAGAAGCTCCGGAGCTCGGTCAGTGTGGTCAAGGCTGGCCAGTCACATATGAATTGGATCTTAGATGTATCAACATGTACCCCATGCTCACCAACAATGTATCCTAGGAATTGGACCCTGTTCATGCCAAAATATCATTTTTCCAAGTTGGCATATTGCTTGTGTTGTCATAGAGTGCTTAAAACCTACTAAATATGTCGCATGTTCTCCTCCCACGTTCTGCTGAAGATGAGGATGTCATTCAAATATACTACCACAAAGGATTTGGTGAAGGTTCATGATACATCATCCATCAACCTAGTGAAAGTGGTTGGTGCATTTCTTAAGCCAAAGGGCATGACTATCCATTCGTAGAGACATTCCTTAGACTTGAAGGTTGTCTTCCAAAAATCTGTTGGTTCGATGGGAACCTAGTGGTAGATCTACCTCAGGTCAATCTTGTTGAAGAAATTTTCCCCCTTGAGTTGGTCAAGAAGGTCATCAATCCTGGGAATGGGATAGTGGTTCCTGATTGTGATTTTGTTTAAGGCTCTATAATCAATGCAGAGTCACCAAGTATCGCCATTATTTTGCACCAGTACAATCGGGCTTCTGCAAGGGGAGGATATGCGTATGATGTTCCCATTTTGGAGAAGCTCTTGGATCTAACAACTAATTTCTCCATTCTCCATCTGCAAGCATCAATAGACTGGTCCATTAGTCAGAGGTGTGTTGGGGGTTAGATCAATTGGATGCTTGAATTGGCAGTGTGTCGGTATCCTTGTAGGTGAGACGAAGATGTCTTTGTATTCTTCCATGATCCCGTTCACTTGCTTCTGCTACAAAGAGAGGTGTTGTGTAGAGGCAACGAATGTGGTAGTGAATTTATTCTTACTGTGATCACAGATCACAAATAAGACGAAATTCTCGTTCTGTGAATTGACCTTACTACATTTCTTAGTAGATATTAAAGAAATAGTAGTAGGCAGTGCCACCTCTGGGATCTTGTACAATTGTCTACCCAAAGTAATAATAACACTGCAAGTTCTCGACTCATACACAACATGATGCTTCCACAAATATGGTTGTCCTAAAAGAACATCACAAACTTCAAGGGGAGAAATATCAAACAGTACATCATCTTTGAAAGGCTTGATGTCGTAGGACAGACGACACTATTGGATGACACAAATATTTCTTCCTTGACAAAGCCAACCGATGGTGTAGGGTTGCAGGTGCAGTGTCATTAGCAAGTTCACCCACTTGATGGCCTTTGCTGAAATCAGGTTCTTCTTACTACCGTTGTCAACAATGAAGTGAATCTGAGCCCCCTTGACCCACATCTCCGAGTGAAAGAGGCGTCCCCCTTCCTCTGGTTCTTTTGGTTCGCTAGGCCGAAATTTGGTGGTAGTGACCATGGCACTGGGTTGAACATCAATAATCTTCTTCCCTCCTTCAGGATTTGACTCGGAATTAGAATCAGCCTCTGACTCAGAAGCCTTCATCTTGGCAACGAGCGACTTCTTGGAGCGACATTCGTCAGTATTGTGCCAAGGAATTTTATGGTACTCACACCATTTTCTCGTGTCCTTCTTCAGCTTCTCATTTCCCTTCTTGTGTTGTGGCTTGGACAGATTTTCCTGAGGGTGACCATCGCGACTTTGTCCCCTGCTATGTGGGTTGGGGTTGAATTTTCCTTGCTTCGGTTGTGAGGGGTTTGCAGATCCAAACTCTCATCATTTCTGCTTAAATTTCTGCTCAATTTTGATAGTGTATCTATAATTTGTGCCCAATGAAGCGATGTCTAGGAACTCTAGTTATGTTTGAATGTATCTATGCAAACGGTCGTGGTATTTGAGCACCAGATGATGCTCAGGATCTTTGATACCCAATTGGGTGTGGAGTGTATGGAAAATATTGGTGAATTCATGTACTATCTAGTCCCTTTCTTGACGTAGGGTGGTCCACATGGTGTACTGATCCTTGTAGCTTCAAACAGGTTAGTATTGTTCTTTAATGGTGTCCCAGAAGGAATCCCATGTAGGGGCCACCACAAAAATTTCATACTCCTCCACGGCCCTTTGCTCAGACTAGGTATCCCACCATTATTTAACATGGGGAACGACCTTGAGGACTGCAAAAGTGATCTTTTCCCGATCAAAAAAATTGCGGACCGAAAAATATCCTTCAAGAAGATTTAACCATTTATCTACAACATCTGCATCTATCAGTCCTTCAAATAATGGAATATCAAAATTTACATGTACCTTGAAGGGCGTTACATGGTATGCTAATGAATATGTTTCTCCCGTGGGAAACCGTCGAAGGATCTGCATGAAGTTGTCCATCATTTCATTCCTTTGTCGCACGAGATCTTCCTCAAGAAACATTTTAATAGGATCTCCTACTCCATCATATTTCTTTTCATCTCCCATGGTTTGTTGTCAGGTTCGGTGTGGCCGATTTGGTAATGGATCAATTGGTTCGAGTCCCAACTTCTTGTACCTAGAACTTGTCGAGGACATGCATGAAGAAAAATAAATGAAGAGAAGACCACTCTGATACACGAGTTTCTGAGGTATACACGAGTTGCGGGCCTATAAGGGAGCATATGTACGAGGGTTACAGTGGAGGAAAGTGATATGGATTTAGGAGCAGAATGAACTGATTATAGAATGAGTACCATAAGCATAGAGATAGGAAGAATAAAACAAATATTCAATGAACAATATCTTCTATTAAATAATGAAATAGGTTGAAACTGTAAAATTGCAGAACTGAAACTTGCTCAAATGGTCGTAGTTATCTTTGAGAAGAGATGTGGCTTCTACGCGCATCTGTCTGAGAATAATGGATTACAATGAGGCTCCATAGGCCCTTTTCATATCACTCATGAAAGAAAAAACCCTAGACATCGAAAAACCTAACCCTAGAAGGTGAAATGCCAAAAGTCATGTCATCCCTATGGGTAAGTTGGTGTAATTTGGTACCTTAACTTCTTAGGGTCATAACATTTGCATACGGCCTTAGTTTTAGGCACGTGATAGCCTGTTGGAAAGGTATTTCAGAGAACTACAAATTTCGCCATCACTCTCTGACTCCATCTATAATCTAACTGTGGCGGGTAAAAAAAAAAATGTTTAGGGCCTCAAAACAACCCTGAAATTACAACAAGATGTGTTGACATGAAAACATACAAAATATGCCAATTGGATTAGGCGAGAGGTCACCCATATCCACTTGGAGAATGTGTGAGGCTTCAGATAACCCCGAAAGTGTAGAAATCACAATTACAAATCAGTACGGAAAGACATGCTGAACAAAAACGGACACGAGGAGCTAGTTGGAATAGGCGAGTGGCCATCAATATCCATCTAGATCAAAAAGTGTGTATATACACAGGATGTAAAAGGGAAAGCCACGTACATCTGAAAAAAAAAATATGAAAATTTGAGATAACATGCTAGTACCATGTTGTTGAAGGTTTGAAGATGCTATAGGTGAATTTATAGAGAGACATAACAACTACAAGATCATAGGTAAGGTTTAAGGATTATGCTTTTGAGGTTATGGTACATGCATGGTGATGATAATATTTTTTATGGTATATGCATGGTGATGATAGCATTTGATTTGGTGCATCTTGGTAATGTGATGGTACATTAATTAGAGGAATTAATCGATGGTTTAGTTTCTGGTTTAGTTACATGCTATGGTGTATACTTTAGGTTTAAGGTTGTATCTTAGTGATATTTAGTATGCTTGAGGCATGTATTTGAGGATCTTGGTGTATCACTTAAGGCACATCATAGGATGTATGGTGCATGTTGATTGAGGTCTATTTGTTGAGATACATTGTTGGTACATATATTGGATACATTGGCATGATTATCAATGATATGGTATATGGTTGAGGCACATGGTTTGAGGAGAATCTTAGATATTGGGCACATTGTTTGAGACACATTTTTGTATATGTATGTGGAACTTGTTTGTGACCTATATACATGATTGGTACACATTTGGCACATATTCTTGGAATATGGTTGAGACACATTTCATGGTATATGGTATATGGTACATGGTATATGGTATATGGTACATGGTATGGTATATAATTTGGCATAGGTGTTGATGTACATCATTGATGTGCATGGTTGGAACATTTTTGGTACAAATTGATGTGCATGTACATGATTGGTACATGGTTGATGATTTAGTTTTCGTGCATGGTTGATGAACTTGTTTTGGTACATGGTTGATGCATAGGGATGATTTTAGGGGCTAAATTTTGTTCATGGGCTAATTTTCCATGTTTTTCCCAAAAAATGATTTGCTATTCTAAAAATGATTCACCCAAATTCTATAGGATAAAATTATTTTACCTCAAAAATCGCCAAAATTTTATACAAACTATATAAAATCCTTAGAAATTTGAATATTTTTTACAAAAATATTGTCAAACATTTATAGTTGGCATATGAAGGATTAGTAAGATTTGCCAAGGTTTCTACATTTTAAAATAAATTTTCATCCTTAAAATCATCCCTGTTGATGCATGGTACAGGTTGGTACTTGATTGAGACACATATCTTGTGATGGTATGTGGTGATGTTGGTACATGCTTGGTAGAGGCCCATGTTGGTGATATTGAGCATATGTTTTGAGATATTCTCTTGATGATCTTGGCATGAGTTGAATGCAGGTGAGAGTGGATCTGGTTTCGTGGATGAGACAGTGATTGGTTGGATAGGTTGTTGCGATAGTGATCAATTGATAATCATAAGCTTCATATAGTGAAAGGTTGAAAGGTTATAGGTTATTGACAGTCGTAGTGACAGTGATAGTGGCAGTGAAAAAGAAAAATTTTGTGGCAATGATAGTGGAAGAGCCCATGAAAGTTGTTCTAAACTTATATTTTAGGGTGGCAGGATGGGGCAAGGAAAGGGGGTTGTAGCCTCCTTTCGGTTGGAGCCGAAGAATCAGGGAGTTGGATCTTCCTTTAGGTTGGAGCCTCAGAACTAGGTGGTTGGAGCCACCTTCTGGTTAGAGTCAGAGAACTCAAGGGATTGTAGCCTAAGAATAGGGGGTTGGAGCCTCCTTCCAGTTGTAGTTGTAAAATTTGGAAGTTATTTATTCCTATGAATGAATTCTTGATATATATAATAAATGATTACATGGCTTTCTCCCATTTGGGTTTCCACATAAAAACTGGTGTATTGTGTTCTTTTTGAGATGTTGATGCGATTATTATTATGTTTACATGCTTATGATATTTATATTGGATGCATTCATAGATTATACATTAATGATAAATTGTTGAACATTATTTGTAAAAGTTAAAGAATACATATTGTGGTTAAAAGTGGTATAATTTCTCATTACCGATTCAACCCCCCCTCTCAGTAATCAAACAATTGGAATTAGAGTGGATTCCTTCATGAAATGGTTTAATCAATGGAAGGTAGATCATGGAGTACGATATGAATGGAGTACCAATGTTTGATGGTCAGAGTGGTCTAAAGTATGAGCATTGGAGTGCAAGGACGATTTTGTTTTTGAGGGAATAAGGATATGAAATTTGGAAATCATTTGTGACATGATACAATGCTACAAAGAAACCCAAGACTTCATCCAATAAGGAATTGAAGAAGAAGAAAAAAATAGCAATGGATTTCATCATGGAAGGATTACCTGATTGAGTAAAAGACAAAGTGGGAAAATGTTTATTAGCTAAAGAAATTTGGCATAAGTTACATAATATCTATATGTCTCACATCATAGAGTCAAAGACTGGTAAAGAAGATTCAAATACAAAACAAGAAGAAATATTCTCATCATGTCAGACAGATTCAGAAGAGGAAGAGTACGAAGAGGAAGAATTTGATTACAGAGAACAATTGATTAGTGCAATTGAATATCTAAGGACTAAAACAAAATAAAACAAGTCACTCCAGGAAGAACTAAATAATATGGAAGAATCACAAAACTCCAACACCAAAGAGGTTGAGAAAGCGATCATGATGCTAAAAGGTCAGCTATAAGAAGCCAAAAGGATTCAAGAAACTCTCAAGGATCAGAAGCAGTACTTGAAAGTCAAAATAGCAGTACAGAAGGAAGAAGAAGAAAATAGAGAGAAGATATTGAAAGATCTTCTCAAGGAAAGAACTGAGGACATAAATCAACTTGAAGCAGAATTCATTCAACAAGAAAAGAAGAATATTTAATCACCTTGAAGATCCAAATTGAAGAAGAAAATATAACAAAAGAATTCATGAACAGTCAGATGATGAAGAAGGAAGCAGAGTTTGAGAATCTTGAAGAATAAGTTGTCACACTAAGAGTCAAATTCGTCAAGATCAACAAGAATATTTAAGAGACAAAATCATTCACATTGGTAGTAGAGAATGAAGAGAAGCATTCCAGGTTTCTAGAAACGAAGAATGAAGAAAAGAGAAATATTTATGAATAAGTACTCAAAGGAAGGAATCATGGTCAACTAGAATCTAAGAAAAATGATAAAGATACATATTTAGGAAGAACCTCCACATTCAGGTAGAAAAGAAGATTCAACCATAATGAAGGGATCCACAAAAGAGAACATCATAATAAGCCAAGGTAGGAATTTAGAAGGACTACACAACAAATAATCTCATTCACTCCCTGGTGTGTGAATTTATTTTATGATCATTGTTTTTATTGTACTAACTTTGGACATACGGTTGCATATTGCAGGGTTTATCAAATAAATTCTTATGTGGCCCTACATAACATTGATTGTTACAAATTCCACAACTGTGGTCATATACCTCGGAATTGTAGAAGCGTGACAGTGCCATCCATGAAGAAAGAAACAAATATGAGATGCACTAAGATTTGGAAAAGAAAAGAACAAGAAAAAGATAAAGTGAAAGAAGAACATGTTAATAAAGACCATGTCCCAGAGATCACAGGGTTTGTAGTAGTACCATAAAGAAAAGAAGAACATGTTCAATAGATTGTACGTTTAAGAATTGTAGTGCGAGATCAATCCATATAAAGAAAGGAATAATTCAGAGTTTAGACAGATGACGAGTCCACAGATGAAGAGAAATATGACTTTGCATTAGATAAGGTATTCTTCTGAGACATTTGACTTGGAGACTCACAACAAATATGACTATTGAATAGGGGGAGTCTATGCGGTAGCTGAGAAAAATTAGAGATCCATCCTTCATGCAAATTATAGGGTTTGAGGAGACAGATTCAGAGTTGTCAGAAAGAAGAAGTACATAATGACAGATTGATTGAATGAGAAAGAAATATTCCCACACAAGTGTCAATTAGCAGTTACATAAGCAGAAGTTTATGATCATATTCAGGAAGAGATATCTTCAGTGCAGGTTGTTCCAGACATGCATAGTTTGATGAGAAGATAGATCAGATTAGTAGACATATTTGATTCAAAGTATTCTTTGTATATTGACAGATGGGTTAGGATTGTGGACACTTGAGTAGCATATTTATGGATAGTTTGTGACATATGGTCATAGATTGATTCAAAGATTCACAGATCAGTTGAGAGTTTGGTTCACAGATTGATTTAGAAATTCACATATTGGTTCAGAGACTGATTCAGAGATCAACTCAGAGATAGATGGATGATTATGATAAAGGAATATTTGAATGATTTAACTTTGAATTCTTTTTATATATGTCAGTGAATTACATGAGGAAGCACCAATGGACAATAAACAACACTGGAAGAGAGGAAAGGAAACATATACATATAGCCCTACATTGATCTACATATTACAAAAAATTCAAGGGAATAAAAATCATCAGAGAGAGAGAGAGAGATTCAAAAAGGAATATCAGTATCATACAGACAAGAAGACATACCCACAAGGGGAGCTATTCTTTTAGTCATGATTGATTACAATAGGTACAGTGAAAGGAGAAGACATATCAATAGGGAGAGTTAATATTTGGTAAAAGATGAAGAGAAATAAAAAAAAAATGAATAAAGGGGGAGAATCCCCAAGAGGAGATACCATTTTCCATTGATGTCAAAGGGGGAGAGATAGAAAAATTTATGAGGAGCGATGATCAGAGGGGGAGCATGAGCATGAGTGTTTCCATGTCTAAGTGTTTCCATAAATGTTGGTGTT